>QGSO01000935.1:0-124662 GCA_011037825.1 Carya cathayensis | reverse complement strand
AAGCACAATGTCACAACCAGCCAACTCTAATAAGTGATGGGGGGTTTTAACAGATTACCTTGCACCTTTAACTGGGCTGTCCGGCATATTTCTTCACTGTTAAGACATTGGACATTTGCCACTCTAACTTTCAAGTTCACTGAATAATCCACAGGCAGCTGCAGCTTTGCTATTAATGTGAGGCTGTTTGGGTGTTCTGTGAGGTTGATTAGGTTGTATGGGATGCTGTTTGGGTGTTCTGTGAGGTTGATTGGGTTGTATGGGATGCTATTTGGGTGTTCTGTGAGGTTGATTGGGTTGTATGGGATGCTGTTTGGGTGTTCTGGGAGGCTAAGTGGGTTGTATGGTAGGATCGGATGACTACTGATACTAATGTTAGCTACCCTTTTGATCAATGAATCTGGTTGCTGTACGCAGGTGGTTATGGTGAAGGAGGAAACAAGCATGGAAATACAAGAATGAATGAAAAGCCGATAACCTGTTTGATGAAAGGTCTCAGCCACAAGATTGTATTGCTACGATCCTCTTCGAGGGAGAATCAACCTCCTTACAAGACTACAAAAGACTACTTTTTTTTTGCAAATATTCTGATGATGTTCTCCTGCCAATTTCTGGCTTACATATGGATGTAAAACCATTACTAATAGAACTAATGGAAAAGCAACACGTGGAATGTAAATAGGCTGTAAACTAACGGAAAAAAGACATGACCAGCTATATAAGACCAAAACGCACCGTTTGGGCATATCCCAAACGCTGCGTTTAAATAACACCCCACCTTCACTCACGCACACCACATGGCGTCGTTCAGCCTCCACTTAGGTCTGACTTCGCATCTACACTTCAGGACACAGACACTTCATTTTACTTTAGTTTCTTCTCTTCTTCACTTTCTCTTTCTGTTTCTTCCACCGATGCCTCCTCTCATCCACCATTTTGTACTACCAGCCGCCGGTCTCATGACAAACTCCTCCTTCGTGAACATAATGCAGGTTTTGCCCTCGATCACCTTCGGCAAACGCAAAGGGATCCTACCTCTGGGAGAGGCAAAGGAGATTGAGCAACCAAGTCCGCAAATGTACGAGGCCTGCCATGTAGAGTCGGGTTGCCCAGAGGGGCCTCGGTGGCAGCTATCGTGAAAAAAATACAAAACCCTAGCAGAGCCAAAAAAATCGCCTTACCAAAAATAGCCTCGCTACATCTCGTCTAATGCTCGTACTTTTCTGCTTTTCTTCTTTTATTCATTAATTGCTCGCTACAATTCTCATTTCAATCTATCGATGGAATATATCTTCAGCTCTTCAAATGGAAAAGGTCCAACAATCAACAATGAGGAAGTACTAGAAAGCATATAAAAAAAAATAAATAAATGAATAAAAAACCTGAGATTGATATGACCGACCCATAATGTAGAGTCAAAAGAACATGAAAGTGGTTCCTCTGTTGTTCAAAGCAAGCCGAAGTATCCTGATTCATCTATATAGATGGATTTAGGATAAGAGTTCATCTAGGGAGAAGCCACTGTAGCAGTGCACACATTGCACACACTACGTGGCTTCTCCTTTTATATTTTTAAACAAAACGTGCATTTTCATTATTCGTTAATTTTCTCTTCCCGCATTCGAATTTGCCCCCATTCGAATTTGCCTCGCGAAAATGAAATACCTCATCTCTTGCCCGCGTCGCGTTAGCTTCCTTTGCCCAACACCACCCGGCGACACCGTCTCTCTGTCCAGTGACACTAAGCGACGCTAGTCCTTTGTCTGCCCAGCACTGCCACCCCCAAGCTTCAGGTTTCTCATTTAACACGGCCTAAAGTTTGTGTTGCTTTCATGGAAGGTCCTCTCTCTCTCTCTCTCTCTCTCTCTCTCTCTCTCTCTCTCTACTTTGATTTCTCTGCATTTCTTGCATTTTGTTGCCCATTCCTGTGCTTTGGATGTGTGTTTGGTTGTTGATTTTCGAGGGTCTTGATTGTTGATTTTCGTGAACTTTGGTTGCTGTTTTTGTGGTTTTCGTGGGTTGGGTTGGGAACGACCAAAGCTTTACTTATTTATGCTGAAGATATTTGTTTAGAGCGAGCTTAAGCCACAGTTTAGAAAAAGAAAGAATCATATCGGAGTTTTTAAAAAAAGTTTACATCTCATAAGTGGATACTTTTCACGTTTTGCGACCCTAATTCTTCAATTTAGGATAATATTTCAGCAAAGTTCAAAGAGGAATAAGTGCAAATTAAGAAGAAAAAACTACTATTGCTCATTTCAGATTTAAACAAAATTCACTAGGTTACAAATGAATGAGTTGTGCCCCAATACAGACTTGTAAAATTAGACAAGTTTTGCTAGTAGATGTTTAGAGAATTCAGGTTTTAAAGATTAAGGGTGGCAAAATTGGTGCCAGCCAAGCGTAATTGACTTGTACTTATGAAGGGTAATTGACTTGTACTTATGAAGGGTATATAATTTTTCCAACCGCTCATCTTTGTTTTTTCCTGAAAAATCTCAAAGAATAGCAATCCAGCTTAGGTCACCAGAGCATAAATAAAACAGCCAAAAAATATTAATTGATGGTAATATATTACAAAATACTAATCGATCCCTAGAATCTGAAGGTTACGAGGTATATATGATCTATATTATGTTATAGTAAGGAAGTCATGAGGTACTGATGTTTATTCATTCAATATCTGGGATATTTGCCCATCATTAAATTCAGAAACAAATATTTGCCCGTGAATATCAACAGCAAAGTGCATGTGCATGGGGGATAAAGCTGGGGAATTGGTTCGAAATTATTTGGTTTGTGTACTTGTGGTGATCTTTGGCCTAGACAGCTAGCTGATGTGAGCATATGTGAGTATATATATTCCAAAGGAATTAAATTGTGATCTCGATCATTGGTTACCATAAATTAATATTTAACATGTAGTAATTCTCTCTTTGTAAAAGATAAGATCAATACATGCATGTACCAACAACGTTCGCGTTTTAGCTTGTGTGGGGCTTATCCTCAACTCTTCTTTCGAAATATTAGAAAACAAGGGAGACAAAATCAAGATTCCCTGATATTGTCTCTGTTTTGACAGTACTAAATTATTAGTTCATATTTGTCTCCATTTTAATCTGAATGTTGTCTTGATGGAAACAGTGATTCTGTTCTAGTTTTATTGATTATTGCCAATTATTTGAGTACTTGTATTTGGAGGTAAAGCTTATTATATTAAGGAAGATGTACTAATTATAATCAATTTCTGTGTAGCTTTTGCTTTTACTTTGACTAGTACTTAGCTTTTCAATTTAGTGTTATTGGACTTGTTCAGTTGTTCTAGCTAATTCACTAATTTGTTTGTTCTACTTCTATAACATTTTGAATCTCGGGTGTCTTAAAAACTTAAATATTTTGTTAGTTTCATTACATGGAGATCCCTTCTCGTAGACTTATAAAATGGTGGATCAAGTTTTAAATATAAATAAATTAATATTCATCCACGGATTTCAAAAATTGCTTTAATTGTTTAACTTCAATGTGTTCCATGAATTTGTAGCTTCTCACAATAGTTACCATTGAAGAAACTGCACCTTGACTCAAGGCTATCTTTAGCTTTATTGTTCCTGATCAGAGATCTGGTAATGTGATATCCGCTCCTTCTTTCTTCTTCTTTACGTATGTGCCTCAATCTATGTGTCAGACTTCGGTCAACATGTCGAGCCTCGTTCCACGTGTCGAGTTTCGATCTACGTGCTGAACCTTATCCTCAGTATTGTACCTTGATAGAGTGTTCCGAAAGTTATCCTGCGGATTTCAAAGTAAGATAGATATTTTAAAGCTGACGGATATGTTAAATATCATGGAAATATCTATAGGAGATATTTCCAGTATTATCAGATAAGCTTGCTTTTAAAGTAGCACAATTATAATATTTTAATGAGCTCTGAAAATATTATAATTGTGGATAATTACTTAGATTAAATATTTTAGTTGTTTTACAATATTAAGAGGTTTGACTTTACGTTGAAAAACTCTTATTTAAATTAAATGGTTTTATTCTCTTTGAGTGATTAAAGATACTTTATCATTTTAAATAATGATGAAGAAATATTATTTTATAAACTTTAGTTTATAAAATAATAATCTATCTTAATTCCTCTCAGTGTTTTATTTAAGTGTTTTATTCTCTTTGAGTAGTTAACGATGCTTTATCATTTTAGATAATGATGAAGAAATATTATTTTATAAACTTTAGTTTATAAAATAATATTCTACCTTAATTCCTCGTAGTGTTTTATTTAAAATAAAACACTTATGCGCTTTCAAATCAGTGTTTAAACTCATCGTTGGATCGTTTGAGGATCCCGAAGTATAGGATTGAGCTTAAATACCCAGACCCCTACCATTTTCCTCTTCACTTTTTCCTTTCTCCTTCTCTCTCTTCTCTTTCCTCTCCCTCTCCCTCATGCCCGACATGCACTTGTTCCTTCCTCACCGTACGATTGCACCTCCAGCCCAACCACCACTGGCCACCGTAGGTCTCACCGCCGGTCACCAATCCTTTCCTACATGCCGGCCAACATCTCCTCCAGCCGGCCAAGCCACACTGCCTCTCCCTCTCCTCCCATGGCTTCACTAGCCGAAATGGGTAAGGATGCACTTGCCTCCTCTACGCAGCCGTACATGGTAGCTATGGCCTCACCTCCTATCACCGAATGACCACTACCCTCCGGTCATCATTCCCTCCAACCGGCAAGCCACCACGTGCCCTCCTTCTTCCTCCATGGCACCACCCTCAAAATGGGTTTTACACCCATTTCCACCTCTTTGGACCACCATACACGACCAAAACAACCATCAAGCACCACCAATGGAACCACCACATCATGGGCTTCCTCCCCATGCCTTTCTTTCCCTCTAACTCTCACTCTTTCTCAAATGGGTCTCCATGGCCTTAGTTTCGGTTGCACCGCCGTGCACCACCGTACACGGCCACCCATGGTGTTTCACCACCACCACCTTGTTCCTCTCATTACCATGAACTTCCCCAAGAAATTTCATGGCCAACGGAGTTGTGTACAACCCTCACTCTCCCTCACTCTCAAAGGCCGAAACTAGCTTCAAAGGGCCGATCCGCCGCCGTGAGCGGCCGTATGGCCACCTACTCGCCACCACAGCTCCACCACATGTTCACCTACATTTCCCTAGCTTGCCATGAAATTCTATGGCTTTCATCCACCTCAAGCAAACACCCACCATTCGGATTCACTGTTCACGGCATGATGCCGCCGTGCTCCGCCACCTTTGACCACCACGAGGCCACCGTGAGCCTTCAAAGACCATGCCTAGCTATTCTCAAGCCCAAACTACCACTTTATGTGGTGGACAACCACCTTACGCGGTGTTACCGCCACGTATGCTCCTCCGATGCATGTTCGTGACGAGCAGCGAGCGACGCACGGGTTATCCCGTCGATGGTATAACCCTCTATCCCTAGTTATTTACGTTTAAAGTAGTTAGTTGGTTGGTTTGTGGACTGTGTAGTTAGTATTTGTGGAGTTTGCTGCGTAGTTGTGAAGTGTTGGACTTGATTGTGTAGTATTGTGGACTGTGCTGTGAAGTATGGGCATGAGATGGATGCCGTAGTTGTGATACGGCGTGTAGTGTGAAGAGAGTACGCATGAAGCGTACTCTGTGTAATGCAGCGACGCGCCGTGTGACGTGTGCTGTAGTGATGTGTGGCGTAGAAGGAAGGGAGTGCACGTGGAGTGTACTCCGTGTTGTATGGCGATGCATCGTGTGATGTGCATCGTGATGATGAGTGTTGTAGCAAAAGGAGTATGCGTGGCGCGTACTCCATGTCGCGTAGCGATGCACCATGAGACGTGTATCATAGCGATGTGTGTTGTAGTGTGGATGGAAGAGAGTTCACGTGAGTGTGCTCTATACTAGGTCGTGATACACCGAATAGTGTGTCACGAAGGGTTGGATGGTGTAGCAGAGAAGTGTGGAGTGTATGGTGCGGCGTCGGGAAACTGTGTAACAGTGTCCCGAAACAATGGTGATGTGGCTGTAGTCCAAGGTAACGGATGTTGCCTTGAGGCTGACTTGTGGCTGAAGGTATGTGTGAAGCGGTAGAAAAAGGTATCAGAGAGTGTAGCGGAAGCATGATGGGTATCGTGCTGTTATTCGAGAAATGGTCTTGAGCTGCATAATGTGACAGAGGCACATTTGTGGATGAAGTCCTCTTGTCAAATGGCGGGAATTGTGTAACAGTGTCCCGAAGTAGTAGTGATGTGGCCTGTAGTCCAAGGTAACAGGTATTGCCTTGAGATTGACTTGTGACTGAGAGTATAAGGAAGTGATGGAGAAGTATCAGAGCATGCAGTGGAAGCATGATGGGTATCGTGACGTGACTCGAGCTTAGTCTTGAGCTGTGTGACGTGAGAGAGGTGAATTTGTGGATGCAGTCCTCACCTATCAAGTGTTGGGATGAACTTGTACAGGGTCGGAAAGTAGGAAGAATCCTATCAACCGGGTCTGAGCAAGTTGGTATTGGAGTATGGAGCTTGTTTATACAAGCGGGCGTTAATTAGAGCTATAAGTTGCTCTTAGGTGATAAAAGGGGATGAGATGCAGGTGTCTCTGGCGAGACACATGTACCGGACAGGTTTACCATATGTAATGGGTAATCTGTCCTGATCATGGTTACATGATATTTTAGCTAGAGAGTTGGCTGACTTCATGTAGCCTGAATGGACGAGAATGAGGGAGTAGTATGTGCTAGGATTCATAAAGGTAGTATGGGTAAGTTGTCTAAGGTTGGGACGCATGACTCTGTCGGTCGGAATCATGCGTTAGGTTGTGGAAATAGAAGAACGAGACGGAGGTCTTAGTGTCTTAACCCTAAGGTGAATCACGAATGTTCACTTAAGGAATAAGACCCGGAAGGTTTTAGTATAGTAAATGGCACATGAGAGCCCAGGAATAAATGGAGAGTGTTCCAAGTGAGACGTAGTTCTATTTTTAGAATAGTTCCTTATGCATTAGATAGATGATGACATAAGATTATGTGTATGCATGTAGGTTGCCATCTGACACGCATATGAATGGACTGCATGGAACGAGTATGGCATGAAGTCCA
This sequence comes from Carya cathayensis, assembly GCA_011037825.1. NCBI lineage: Eukaryota > Viridiplantae > Streptophyta > Magnoliopsida > Fagales > Juglandaceae > Carya > Carya cathayensis. Next base: position 117,533 of record QGSO01000935.1, on the reverse strand, counting down.
GGTAAGTATTACATTCATACTCTTCTAAGAGTTTTTATGTATAGAAAAGAAGAAAAAGGCGAAAGCTTTTATTAAAAAGAAGACGAAAATGAAACGTAAGTTTTCAAGTATAAGTACGTAGCGACCTTCTTTGGCAGCCCCTCTTTACGCACCCAAAGTATGTATGTGTATGCATGTGAATGGATGCTATATGTAGTACGTATTGTATGTATGTTCATGAAAAGGAAACGAAAGGAAGCTTTAAAAGACGTAAGAACCGTTAAGAAATGTAAGGACCGAAACTGTAACGAAAGGAAAGAAAAGAAAACAAAATTTTTCCTAAACTAACTCTCTTTCCCAAAATGATTCTTTTCAGACTCTTTTAAACAGTCTCTTCTTCAAAGAAAAGAAAGAAAACCATTTTTTCTTGAAGAGACTTCTTTTAAAAGGACTTTTACAAAACGAAAGAGAGAAAACCATTTTCTTAACTAAAACTCTTTGAAGCGTAAGAACTGAAAAAACGTAAGAACTGTAAGAAATGTAAGAAACGTAAGGACTAAAATGAAAGAATGGACTGTAAAGGAAAGGAAATGAAAGGAAAGGACTGTAAAGGAATGAATGGAATGGACTGAATGAATGATGTATGAAAATACGTAACGGCCACATGGACTGAAAAGGATATGGTACCAAATGAATGGATTGTAAAAGGGCATATTGCAATGCCGGGTAAGTAGTACTGGTAGTGCACCCAGTGTTGCATCTTGACGGAATGGATTCCCAACCCGTGGCCATGAGCGGAATCAGGTCCAAAAGACCGCTAACCCTAGCACACGGGGCGTAACAGTGTGCAAATGGCCTATGAAAGTGAGAAGAAAGAACGGATGCATGTTAAGAAACGAATGCATGTATGAATGGATGAACGGAATGCATGAACGTACGTAAGTAAGGAAAGATGAACGAATGAATGCATGTATGCACGAATGTATGTATGTAAAAAGAACGAATGCATGAAAACATTCTTTAAGAAATGAAGGCAGCGATGCGTGGGGAACTGTTTTAAAGAAGAAAGCATGTTTATAACGAAAAACCCCACCTTGCAACGTTTTAAAACGAAAAGAACGACGTATGCATGCTAAGTACGCTATGTATGTATGGAATGATGAATGCATGACTGAAAATCTATGTTGTTATATTTTAACTGTATGAAGTAATGCTTATGAGTCATCGACTCATTTTAGTTTTATGTGTGCCCTTCCAGGCACAAGATGAGCATGACAGGACAGGACGGGCACAGCCAAAGGGGAAAGAGCACGAAGGCCTAGGCAAGATGTTTTTATATGAAAACTTAAATTATAAAAGTTAATATTTTCCGCTAAGTCTTTTAATAAAGAAAAATGAATTTTATTTATAGCATGGAAGTCTTTTGTATCCTGGCATGAATGGAAAAGAAAAGAAAAAGGAATAGTAATTCTCGTCGATTTAAAAAAAAAAAAATCGATATGAAAAGGACCCACCATAAGGACGGGCGTTACAGGTAAGGTAAGAAAAATATTTGTATTTTTTTCTCTGACCAGTTAATACATTTGGATCATGTTATTGTTTTGATGCACTCTGATAGGAGTTATTGGTACTTTTGTTGGCAGGTTGAACTCCAATAGTAGCATGATTATGCTGGAATAAGTACAAGCCTTGGGTTGACTGCTAATCCAATTGTGAAATATTTTGGTGTTGTTGGAAACAATGTTGACAGTGTGAGTAACTGTGTAAAATGACTTCCTTTTCTCTTTAAGAACAATAATTCGACCAGTTTGTTGTAATTGAGTGCTATATGCTCTGCTTGCATGTATGTCCGGATATGCTTTCCCTGAAAAATGACATGATGATGTTGGTAAATTCAGGAATGATAAAGGGGACGCCCTTAATGCTTCATACTACCACACTATAAGCCCATTGACAAACACAACTGTTGGTGTAGAGTTGTCGCATAGCTTTTCAAGCAACGAAAATTCCCTCACACAGCTGTTGGTGCAGAGCTGTGTGAGGAATTTTCGCATAATTTTTTTCCCATTTCACATTCTATCAGAATGCGTGAAATGTAATAGCTTTTTTCTGGCACCGATGATGTGATATGTTATTTCTTAAGTTTTGGTCATGCTGCAATGTGTGAGAGGATCTATGATTGAACGTTGGATAGGCAAGCTATTTATCATTTACAATTTATTATAAGAAAGCATAAGCAAATAGTTTTCGATGAAACTATAGAAGTTCCATTGCATCTACGAGCTTCTATCACTCTGTAAATCCAAGTTTAAGGTGGGGAATTGATTCAGAACAATAATGCCACGATTCATGAAGAAGTGGCACTTGCTACCTTGTTTGAGGGGCAGTCGGAGGCTCTTCTACAATAGCAGTCCAAGGGAATTCAACTAAAACTTCCTACTCTGTTTAATAAATGCTAAATGACAGACACTGCAAGAAATCAGACCAAGAAACACCAAACAAAAACACGGTCCTCCATATTTTCATCACAACAGTTGGAAATTTATTGGAACCAAAACATCATAAGTTAATTGTTGTCCAAGTACAAACAGAAAACATAGGGGGAGTACCATTACATTTGGTCCATACAAAAACCATATAGAACATACCCATCTATTTACAGGTTAAATTTATCCTGAATCAAGTCAAAACTATTACAATAGATCAATCATATACAATACACATAATTTTCTCTTTTCTTTTTGAAGAGTTCTCTCTCTCTCTCTCCTCTCCTATCTCTTTTATCTTCCCATTTTTCAAACTTAGTACTATGGCCGCAAGATGTCATCCCACATCTTTCAAACTACATTTTCTCTTGTTACAAATGTTCTCCTCTAGTAAATGAAGATATACAACAAGTACTTCCATTGTGCTTTGAATAAAATACAACTATTTCAACCAACAAAAAAATGTAGGTGACTCGTGAGTTGGCTCAGATGCTAGTCCTGCATTTAAATGAGCATATCGTGAGTCCATTTTAGCCACCAAGAGACAAGACTTGAATTAATAATACTTCACAATTTGGTCGCCAACAAAAACTAGCTGACTCACTATTTCCTTGGGTAAAATAATGAACACCAAAAAAGGATTAGCTTTTACTTTTAGTTGCAGACCTTGATAATTTCCTGGATCACAAAAGATCAACAGAACAAGATTAGGCAGCAGCCAAAAAAAGCAAGAAAAATCATCTTGTCCATAAACAAAATTTTGCAAAAGTACAACCGGTTCACATTGAANCTTTTAATTTTCTGCATGTGCATGGCAACTTTCTGCATGTGTGTTGCTATCCGTGGGTTGCTTCATGTCATTCTACTGCATGTGCTGAGTTTGCTTTTCCTTTCAAATCAATCAAGCACCGAAACATGCATGGCTCTCTAAGTCCAATCTCTCAAGCTAAAAAAAATCAACTCTCCCACGTCTCTTTTCTCTCTTTTCTTATTTTTTCGGCTCTTTTTATCTTTTTGTTGAAACGTGGTTCCGTTTGCATGCAATTTCCATTTTGGTTTGCCGCGAAAGAAGCCTCCTTTCGTTTACTTTGTGTCGCATGTGTTTGTCCACCGAAAGCTATCCTTCCTTCTCTTCCTCTCAATTAGCATGCGCTTTTTCTTCCTCTTCTTTTCCGAACCTTTCCTGTTATAAGAGGAATAAAATTCAAATATTTATTTTTCATGTAAAATAAATGCATTATAAATCTTCAAAAGCACTAAGTATGTCAGAATCATCAATTGACTCAAGTATTGTAATTTATTGCATAATTAAGTACTTAAATCATTTTTTTATTAAACAATTTATTCACTTAAGTAACTTAATCATGCAGTTTTTAGCGCTTCATCACGAACCTTTACCCATACTTGCTATACATAAATGCATAGATCAGAAGCTATGATTAAGACTAGAAGCAATATCTAATGGGTTTTCCAACTTAGTGCTCAAACAATGCGACAAACACTGCTCAAAGAAGCGGCAATCAGGAAAACACGAAGGAAAAATTTCCTGAAGTCCCAAAGTTTTCAATACCCATCTCACAAAATCCATATCACAAACAAACTTTCGTGGCCTCCCTTCACCTCCCTCAATACACAAACAGAAACCATAATACAAGGAAAAACATATCTCCAACATTACTTGGGAAGCTGCTGTTGGGCAAAGGGGTGGCCAAACAAATCTCACCAATCGGGGAAGAAGAAGCATGAGTGCATGGGCGAACGCAGTAGGGTGCGAGGCTCTGGGTAGAGGAAGGGGCGAATGCGAGGAGTGCAATTTCAAAATGTCTCTCCTGAAGGTAAAAAGCGTGTGGGTGGGAGGAGAAGAGATTGAATTTCAAATGAGGGAAACAGAGAGGGAACGTGTAGCTGTGAGGGAAACAGCCCGCTAGAAATTCAACAGTGGAATTTCTATAGACTTTAGAAACCTCGTGAGTACCCCATAATTTTTCACGAATCGATCAATCAAACAGATTTTAGTCTGTCAACATAATCAGTATTATCACTCGTTATGGCGCCAGAAATGCGATTTTAATTGTTTGGGGTAGTTAGAAGTGTCAGATTACGTTATAGTTTACGCCACCAGACTCAATAGAATATTTAAGATTTTATGGCCCAATAACCCATTTTCATAATTTCGGACGAAACGACTGTTCGAAACTGTGAATTTATTTATAGGGGCACTTCGGGGTTGAGTTTTGGTAAACGGTTTTACTCTAGGTTAATATGAATATTTAAGATTTTTCAGAACTAAGTTTATTACGCTTTTTTTTGGAGTAAATAGGAACCTCGATAAGCGTACTAAGTGCAGTGTTTTCAAAATCACATTGTGGAATGTCCAAATTAGGTTAGAGAAGTTTTATTTGGACACTTGGCAAGATCTTAGCCACACATAGTCAATAGTATTAGACACTTGGCACAAAGAGGAACCATTAGATGGATTTGTGAAGGAAATCAAGGTGTAAGATCATGCCACCTAAGCAAAACTTTTTTCATCTGATCAACCAAATTAAGCCAGATCAAAGAGGGTTTCAACCCTAGTGAAACCCTAAATGGTTGGAATCCATTTGAAATTCCAAAAATTTGGTTGAAACTGAAACCCTAAACGGTTTCCCCATACCCTAAAGTTGGCCTTCAAACCCTTTTTGATCCAATTTCTTGCATTGTATTTAATCCCTTGATTAAATCACTTCCATATGCTATTAATTTCTCAAATTCTTGTTATGACATCATTATCCAACCTTTTAAACCTTGGAAATTTGATTGGGCCAAGAAAAAATGGATTTGGGCTTGATAGCATATCAAACCCTAACCAAACCTCCTTTAAATCCCAAATTGAAGCCCACTTGGTTGAGGCCCACCAAGGCCCACGAATTTGGCCACCTTGGCAAGGTTTCTTGGAGACGTTTCCTCCACCACATGGTGGACCATTCACTGCCCTTGGCCGTACCCAATAGTACCTTGATGAGATGGAGAAACCCACCCCATCAACCTCTATAACTCACAGCTTCTGCAGGCAGTCCTTTCCCCTCTCTATTCTCCACTTTATGTCACATATCTACCTCCAATCAATGGTCATTCAGGTCTATACCTTCCCCCTACAGAAGTCTTGAGTCGTGCAAGACACACTTACTTTCCTTTCATCACTTTTTCACCCCGTTCTTAGAGAGAAACCCAAAAGAGCTCTCTTGGACAGATTTCTGGGTCTTTTTGCGTGGAGCGTTTCGGCCCTTTGTAAGTATTTTTACATGATGACTCATTCATAAAAGTTGTTCCTCTTTAAGTATAGTTACCGTAGATATATTATTGGTATCATTCCATGGTCATTTGGTTGGTCAAAAGTATTTTTAACCATGGAAAGGTCATTCTGGGCATGAATCTGGAGAGTATGTTATGTTTTGGAGTTTTTGACCAAGCTAATGGACATATCTTGGTCAGAAAATTTTATGGAGTATTCTTAGAATGTGTTTAAGAGTGTTCATTGAGTTTTTGTTGCATGACTAAAGCTTTTGATGATAGATTTTCTTAGATCTAGAAACTTGAAAACTGGAAGTGGCAAAACAGTTTTTATTTGGAGAATGTTTGAATATTTCGAGGTTTGATCTTACTCTAAAGGCTTTGATATTTTTATATGATGATCCTAAGTCTCTTATTTTCATGTTTGGATGTTATTTTGAAGATATTTAGTATTATTTTGAAATATATGATTTTTCTATGCAAGAGGATTTTGGTTAGACCTAAGATTTGATGTTTTTGGGTTAGATCCATGTTTTATTGAGTTTTAGCCATGTGATTTTAAGTTTGATGATTGGATCCTATTTAAGACTCATTTTTAAACCATGTGATATTTTAGTTTGAAGATCTCATCTTTGTAAGCCATGGATCAAGAGATTTATCAAAGCTAGTTGAGGAAAGAGTTTCTGTTTTTAGATTAAGTGTAAAACCAAAAACTCCAAGTGTTATTTTGTGATTTTGGTGACTTTAGTTTGATGATGTAAACCATGGTTGATCTTAGGATGATGTTATGAATATGTTAGAAGTAAGATTTGACTTTTGAAATTCTTGGAGATGTTTTGATTTAGGGTCAAAGCTTGTGATTCAAGTGTTTGGATCTTTTTACAAAAGAGTTTGGTGTTGATTATTAGCTTTTTCTAAATGGATGTTTTAAGTATGGTTTTAAACTTAGGATTGGAAGATGTTTTTTGCAAAATTTTGGTTTAAGCATGAGTTTTGAAGTTGGAAGGTGTGACGCCCCCAAGTCCCACGTACGGCCATGTGGAAATCGAGACGTTGGGATGATGACAACACGGGTCACACATCCCATCATCTAGTGCCAAGTGTGTGTGTACATGCAACATGTGTACAAAGAAAAACACGTAGCGGATAATAAAGTCATATAACTAAGTACCAGAATTTTTGTTTAAATACAAACTAGTTTAAAACATGCGTAAATAAAATATTACATGTTCAACACTATCTCAAATCCAAATACATATCATAAAAACAACTACAATTATTATCCATAGATCAGCACTCTAAATCAATTCTCCGGAGGAGCCGCCTCCCTGGGCTTAGCCTCCTCCTCCTCTACCTCTGCATCAAAATCTACAGTACCAAAAATGGTGCCGCAGGTAAGTAATATTCCAAACGCCACAAGATAAAAATATATTAAAGCCACAACACTATGCATGAAAGGATGTCAAATGCACATGTCCCAAAAATCCACATTTTTTTACCACGCACGCCAAAATCCCATTTGGCCCAAAATATTTCCTTTAAACATATCCTCGCCATTATCCCAGATAATGGCCTAAAAACTAGTCTCGCCATTTTCCCAGAAAATGGCCCATTAACCAAACCATCAGAGCACTGTAGGCGGGAATCGCAGGCTGGACTCTACCACCATCCCTACGCGTGCACCGTAGGCGGGAATCACAGGCGGGACTCTACCACCATCCCTGCTTACCACCATCCCTACGTCGCGTGCACCGTAGGCGGGAATCGCATGCAAAACTCTACCAACATCCCTACGCCGCGTGCAGCGTAGGCGGGAATCGCAGGCGGGACTCTACCACCATCCCTACATGTGCCTCTGACTCAAACCAATCAACCCATTCGTTCACATATACCAGAAAAACATTTATCGCTTGAAAACGCAGTTTTTAATATTTAACACATGCATATGCGTGCACAATGCAAAGCAAATAATACGACACCAATTAACAAATAATTCTCAAACATCCATAACAAATAAACAAGCAACTCCGTCCTCAAATCCATCCGACCCCCGACTCCTCGGACTCAGTCCAGAATAACCAACCAGTCACAAATAATTATTATAAAAGCTATAATATATTTAAATCTAAAATGAAGTTTGGAAAATACTTACAGAGCTATATAATAATTTTCGAAGGATCGGCGAGCTGCAAACGGCGAAAAGAAAGCAACGTAACAGTGTAAAAACACTGTGGTTGTGGGTTATAAAATACCCACTTTTGAACGGGGACAAACCAAGACTCGGGATTGATAGGGAATGGCTTAAATGTGTTTATGAAACTAGTAGAAGTGAAGGTTGGCCGTGGGTGGCAGCGAAAACGGCGGTAGAAGGCTGAAATACCCAAATCGGAAAGGTAGCTCGTGGGGACTACTTCGGCGACGGATCGAGGCTGGAAATGGGTGGTTTAGGACGGCAAGGAGTCAGTGATGAAGTAGTGAAGAGGTGGTGGCCGGAGGTGGAGAGACGGCGGCAGATCGGAGCAAAAGCCGTTCGGCTTGGAGAAGCTATTCCGGCTAAACGGCGGCTCGGATGGCAGTGGGAATTTGTGGGGTGGTTCACCGATGAGAGGGGAAGAGATTGGTGGGAGTGGTGTGCCGCACGGTGGTCGGAGACTGCGGTTCTGGGTGGCTGGATGAAAACTGCGTGAGGGGGGAGAGAGAGAGTTTGAACGAGGCAGGGGCAATCGGGAGAGAAAGGAAGAAAAGAAAGAAAAGAAGAAGAAAAAAAGAGAAAGAAGAAAAGAAAAAGAGAAAAGAAAAGATGGAGGAAAAGAAATGAGGTCCAATCGTCACCTCTGGAGTCCAACAACTGATCCAACGAAAACAACTTTAAAAGCAATAAAACCAAGAAAATAACTTAAACACAACGTAAAGCTAAAATATAATAAATAACTAATAAAAACTAACTACTTAATTTTAAATCCAAAGACAAGCTAAAATAATTTAAACAACAATTTAAACTCAAACAACAACTAAAATTCAATTAAAATCTGATAATTTAAAATAAAAGAACTATTATTTTAATTAAATTAAAATATTCCTTCAGTGAAAATACACGTAAAAACGGGGTATCACAGAAGGAATTGCAACAAAAATCAAGAGAAATGGCCTATGCATGTTTCGGCGATAGTGTGTTTTTCCTAGTTGTGATTTGTTTTAAATCTTTCTGAGTTAATATTTGAGTTTAGGACAAAATTTACATGAGGAATGTAAATTTTGAAAATGTTGGAGTTAGGATGTGAAATCCTTGAGTTAGGGGTAAAATGGTTATTTTCCCACATGTAGAGGGTAAAATGGAAATTTTACTCTGAGTTAGCTGGTTTTCATGTTTCCAATTGTTAGTAATTAAATTTCTAGCTTTTAGAATACCCTCTTACAGTTCCTCGTGTTTCGTATTTTATTCTCGTAGAACGCGACGATCGAAGTAAGTTAGCTTCTAACTTACTATTAGTTTACTGTGTATGTATGATGAGTAAGGGAACTACAATTTATGTATGTATGTTATCATATATGACATGCCATGCCATGTCATTACATGTTTATCTGTTACGCATGATTTATTCTTTCATGAATATTTATCTGTTACACAATCTATTCTGTCATATATTGCTATATGTTACAAGTATGCCATGTTAAGTATGCCATATGTTACCTGTATATCATATCATGTAATATTCACCATTGCAAGTATGTCATGTTAAGTAAAGAAGTCAGATCAAGTTTATGTTAAGTCAAGTTTCAGATCATGTTCAAGTTAAGTTATTCATGTCAATCACGAGCCTAAGTGCTAGGATGGGGTAATATCCTAGTGGAACTCCTTTGTTCACGCTGGAGTGTCTAAATAGGTGTGAAATTCCCTGGGTTGATGAAGTACAGTCAACAGGTTGCGAATGGGGCCTAATTAGCTGGTCACCGGAGCGCGCCAGGTACTAACGCCGATGGTGCCATATTTTATTTTACGTGTATTCATGGAGCCACAACAACTGTGGAGCATGAAGTATGGGGCCACAACAACTGTGGAGCATACATTACGTGAGACACAGCAATTGTGACATGTAGAATACGTGAGGCCACAACAATTGTGGAGTTCGTATTAACGCATTCATAGCTGGTGTAGATACCTGTGTTGTGATGCAGTAATCGGCAGGAACACGACACACGGCTCTAGGGGACCCGTGTAGCACCCATATGGTCACGTTATTAATTAAGTCTATTGAATAAGATTCCAAGTTCATGTCAAGAAGTTAAGAATAAGCAATCATGGTGACCCCATGAGATAAGAATAAGTTTCAGATCAAGTTCACGTTAAGACAAGTTTAAGATCAAGTTCATGTTATGTTATGTTATGCTCACGTACAAGTTATGTTCATGTTCACGTTAAGTTTCAAGTTCATGTTCATATCATGTTATGTTCATGTTTATGATATGTTCAAGCTCACGTTCATGTTATGTTATGTTCATGTTCATGTTATATTTCAAGTTCACGTTTCTGTCATGTTATGTTCACATACATGTTATTTTCAAGTTCACGTTCATGTTATGTTATGTTCACGTTCACATTATGTTTCAACTTCACGTTTATGTCATGTTATGCTCAGGTTTATGTTAAGTTCAAGTTTATATTTATGTTATGCATGTTCACGTCCATGCTATATTTCAAGTCCATGTTATGTTTCAAGTTTTATGTTCATGTTATGTTGCTAGTCCATGTTATGTTTTTAAGCTCAAGTTCATGTCATGTTAAGTCAAGTTCAGTTCACATTCATGCTTTTACTGCGATGCATGCATCATTAACCTGTGTAGAAGTTTCTTGTTAACTTACTGATATTTGTAATCAAATCTCACTATGGTAGTCCCAACTACCATTCCCCCTGAATGGTAGGCGATATGTCAGGATCAGAGCAGGGAGTGGACTTTGGTAGATTGAAGGAGGTTGACTAGACGCCACAGACACAACGCAGAGCTTACGGCTTCCATAGTTAGTTTTTGGATAGTATTCTGGCCTCGTTAGTTGAGTTACACGAGTTACTCGACGAACTTCCTCAATAGTATATTTTGGTAATGTAAATATGAAGTCTGGTCTCCCATATTTTTGAGGTTACTGTCTTCTAAGACTCGTACTGAAATCGTGGATTTTTATTTTCTTAAGTATGCTTGGATTATGATTTAACTATTTGGGATATTATAAGTTTGGCGTATAATATAGCTCAAGAAAAAAAAAACAAATTATCTGTTGCGAATATTACATAATGCTAAATGCATGTTAGGAACATTGCATCTTATATGTCATGAACGGGGGCAGGTAACCTTGTGTTGCATGTCCCGACGCTTCAGATGTCCGTTCGATCCCAAGCGAAATTTGGGGGCGTCACACCTTTGCCACCTCATGTGTGCAATGGATGTAGCCAAATAGTGGCTGCTGTGTAGATTTTTCCTTAGGATAATGAGGATCGATTTTGAAGTTTGCAGTGAAGCATATTGAGAGATGTTGATGGCTAGATAGATTGTCTACACAAAATCTTTAGAAATAAATGGGTAAGATTTTCCTCCTCTGTTTGGGATATTGGGCAGAGTGTTCTTCATTAAGTGGAAGGGAATGTTTGTAGGGGGATGTTGGGATGATTATTATTTGATAAGAGAAATGTTGACTACATATACTGATTTGAAAGAAAAATTCACTGATGAATGGTGAATCCGTTTTGGTATATCACATAAATTTGAGAAATTATACTTGGACAAAGGGATTTTGAGAATTTCTGATACAGAGTTAGGGGAAAACAGGACATGTAGAAGGAGTTCATTCTATCTTTGTGGTTCATCTAGAATTAGTTTGGAAACTCTTGTAACTAGAAAGGACTCCTCAAACAAAGAGAATTCATAAAAAAAGTATATACTTCCAAGTTAACGGTGGCCACTCAATTAAAGCCTAGGCAGACACATGGATGCCCTCCATATATTCATTAAAACCTACTCCAAACTCTAATTTTATTTCAAAGGTTCCGGAATACAATAAAGGCTAATTGGGATGCAACAATAGATTCTAAAAATCTGAAGATGGGATTTGAAAAAGCAGTGGTTTCACCAATCCCTACACCTAGAGGGGGGTTGAATAGGTGTAATCTAATTTTTTTTTGGTCTTTTCAAAATTAGTCAAACAAACAGTTAATAAAGGAATCAAATAACACAAATAATCAACACATGATTTTGATCACGGAGTGGAAACTCATTTGAAGAACATCTTCAAAATCTAAAACCACTCCGGGTGTAGGACACCATCTCAAATTCACTATAGAAAATAAGTTTGTTACAACCAATTTAGAGACACTCACAAAACCTTTGTAGTAGCTAAACTTGGCTTGCAACACCATAAGCGACCCACTCGATCTCTACGCACATGTAGTGTCGGAACTCCGACCTTTCTTTAGCTTCCCACGACCTTTCGATCTCTGCATCAATAGTAGCTCCAGACTCTTCCGGCCAATGAACATGTCCACTTCAATGGACTCATGTCCACCTAAAACCCTAAATTTTAAGTGATCCGTATCATTGACTCAAGCGAAGTGTCAAGCGAGAGTCGAGCACACACTATCTTTCAGAAGTCACTTAAGCGTCAGGTCGAGCCCACATCAAGTGACCCAGTTCATGGTATATCGCTTCAACACTTGTTACAACACTATTTTACACAGTTTTTCAGTAGAATATGCCAATCAACTCATTTTTCCCTCAACAGGACTGGATCAGTTATTAGAGATAGTGATGATTTGGGCTTCCAATACGTTCATTTGGAAGGGGATGCAAAAACTATTATATTGGCATGTAATAAAGATGATGAATGTTGGTAAGGCTATCGAGGATATACGAAGTTTTCTACAAGGGAGGCCTATGTGGAAATTATCATTCACATATAGAGAATGGAATTAGGTGGATCACCTACTTGCAAAGATTGGACCACATCACGAAGAGGACATATTTTGATAGAAGCAGCTCCTGCTTTAGTTATTAATATGTAATCAAAGACAAACCTTGTATTTCATAATATTCAAATAAAATTATTCTGTTTTTATGAAAAAATGAAAATAAACATATATAAAATAGGAGGTTAAATTAATGCAATTCTTTAATTCAAAATTGGCTCTTGACTAAACTACCCTTCAAATATATAAAATAGCAAAACTTTTTAAAGGATAAAATTTTCATTGAGCCAAAGGTGAAATTTCATAACTTGGTCACTTTGGCACCTAGAGCTCCCTTTTATTCAATTGAGAAAACCTTAGCACTGGTCCGTCCAACCTTACCCAATTAACAGCCCACCAATAGTTAAGTGACACGTAAGCTTCCCACCACTACTTTCATGTAGATGCACAACATCAAATTCTCAAATTTACAAAAAAGCTCTCAGCATTTTCATCTACCGCGTCGCACTCTTAACCCCCACTCTAAGCCCCTTCGCATCCCCCTCTCACACTCTCAACCCCTTCACATCCCATCTCAAGGCCTTCTATTCTTGAAGTGGTAATTTCTACTGTAATGAATGAGGGGAGTGCTTGAAGGAGAGAACTGGTACACATCTAGAAATGCATAGTTGTAATGTTTGAAAAGCTTTAACTTCTTAACCCTTCTTGCTTTCCTTACAAGTAAGACGAGTTTTGGTATAGCTAGTTTTCTCATTTTGTCAATGAAAACGGAGAACTTGAGAAGATTTGAGACCTTTTGGAGAATGGTCTTTCTCTAGGCATTTTACGTGGAGGAAACTCGGTGAAGTAAGAGAGAAATTAGATGGGGTTTGCGGAAACACTCTTTCTGGTTGCCCAAAGGTTGGATGGGGCTTGCTTTTAGCCATGGGAAGGGATCGAAGCTTTTTAAGGATAGCAAAAAGGTGAATGATTTAGGCTGTAGGTTATTGTGTTGGTGAAATCGAGCTTTTCTGCAAATGAGAGTTATACCTTGTGAATGAGACTATTGTGTGTTTAGTGAAATTTATGACGTGGTAGCAGATGAAAGGGAGGTTATTATAATTGTAATATCGATCAAACCACTTAGAAGCAGAACTATATTCAATTTGTTTTATTTCAAAGTTGGCGTGTGAGCCACTTGACTCTGCAAGGAGAGTGCAGCTGTCGCCAACTGTGGCTTCTCTGGGTCCAAGGCCACCAGTTTCTTCAGAACCGACTGTTCACCAGACTTCTTGGGTGGCACAAGCGCCACTACAGCCTATGTTTTTGTTGTTTTCTTTTTTTTTCCCATGTATTTCTCTTGTATTTATGTTTTCTGTTATTTACTTTGTTTTAGGTTGTAATATGAAAAATAAAAAAAATAAAAAACAAAAAAATTGTCTGTAGGACCAGGGTCTGTAAAGTGTGTCCTCCACTCCGTGAGAGTGTGGGGTTTGTTACTGTCTTAGACGGTGTTCTAAGACAGAGTGCTGTCTCCCAAACAGTTTATCTGGAGAGGTTGTACAGCACTAGATAAGACCATGTCAGTCACAGTTATGTACTAGGGAGCTTGAAAAGTAGTAGTTGACTTGTAATTCTCATGTCAGAGTTGTAATGTCCCTTTTATGAAATGAATGAACAATGTTTTACTATAATATATATATATAACTTTCCTTCCATTCTTCTCTCTCTCGCCTACTCTCTTTCTCTCTCCCTCCTATGCTTCTCCTCCTCTGCATTTTTATTTTTTCAGATATGGCCGACCACTGTACAACCGTCTACCGTTTGTATGAGAGGCATGTACTTGTAAGTTTTTTCTTTCTGAAAAAAGAAAGCAGAGACCAATTGATCAAGTTAATGTAAAATCTAAGTTAGGCTCATGAAAAATCTGAGTTAGGCTCATGCACTAGTAAAATATTGTTTCTTTTTTCATTTAGTAAGCTCATTCAGACCAAGGTGAAAGTTCTTTATTTCTGATTGTAGTTTTGGTTCTAGTTCTGTTTTTAGTTTGGGGATTTGTTTTTAAATTAAGATGGTGAAATTTTGATTCTTGTTAGGTATGTAATGGTTTCCAAATGAAAATTATGCCCTATTGCTGACTGGAGTGCACGGTAGTTAATGCAAATTAGGAAGATATTTGTTTATGTGTTTAAATCCCATATGGTTTGTAAGACTATTGTTGGTATGTGTCTACGCTTAGTTCTTTATGTCCACAAATTTCTTCTTCCTTGTCAATATAGTCTTTGTTTGGTCCCTTTGTTTTTGTACCTTCCTGCTGACTTTTATGTTCTCGTGTTTTAGGGGTTTGCCTCCATTTGCAATTTTGTGATCTTCATCTCTCTTATGATACATTTTCTGCATTTTTTTGTGTTATATCTATCTTGTTGATTTCTTCGTATTGGCTTCTCCTCTGTTCTACTTTGTTTTAGCTTGATATTTGTTTGGTTTTTTTTGTATGTTTTCCTTTTTATCTTCCTGTTGAGTATTCCATAATTTTATTACTTCTAGTTGTGTCTTTTTATCTTCCTAACTCGGATGACGCCATTTGCTTTATATTATGCAAGTATAGCAGAATTATGTATTCAGATTTGCAAAGGCTCCTCAGAATCGTAGTTGAAGGTGCAGTTGGTAATGTTTGCATTTGCAACATGCAGAAGGGAGGTATAGAGTTGTATGTTTAGCTATTAGGCGTGCTTGCTGACTTTCCAGATTGTTAAATGATGGGTGTCTGTCATCAGCTAATCAATTTATCTTCACTTTGTAATTCTGAATTTGGCTTATAGATTACAATCAATGTAATCAGCATACTCTTCTGCATGCCATGATAAATATTAGCCGTCCAAGACATTGGCAAACTAGTTTTCGTGTGCCTTCAGTGTTGGCTCACAAATTTCTTGTTTAATGAATCTGAATAAAGTGTCACCTTGAATGCATTTATTTTCAATTTTCCTTTCCCGTTCTTTATAAAATTGAATTTTTTCTTATTTTAATGGATTAGACATTTTTTGTGGTATAATATATCATAGCTTAAATTTGAATAAAATATTGTTAAAATATTATTATTGTTTTGAGTTTTTTTTTCTTTCTAAGAAGAGCTGGAAGCCACCCACATAGCAGCCCCGTCCCAATTTTATTAATAAACTCTCACTTATGGCGGAGGAATACCGTGGTTACAATCCGAAACTTGGGGGTTACAAAGAAAAAAACCAAAACCCAAACCTCCCAACAGAAAAACCATGAAAACACAACCAAAATACATATGACTCAAAGAAAATAAAAACCACACGCAACAACCTGTAAAAAACTTGCACAACCAAAGAGTAAAAAAATAAAGGACACAGTACAATGAGAGACATACCTGGAGGGAACCCGAGCCATGCAACATCAACCAACCTCAAGAGCACCAACAAAAAACTAGGTTCAAATATAAGCAATTGCCAATTTGTCAAGTCTCGCAAGGCCTCTAATCTCACGAGGAAGACTTTGAATATCCGAGTAGAACATGTCCGCACCCTGTGCACCGACCTTAGCTACAGCGTCCGCCACAGAATTTCATTCCTGAAGCAATGATTGCATGCAAAATCCATCGCCTTCATGTAATCAACAATTTGGTCCCAAAATTCCCACAAATACCAAAGCGAGCATTTTTTGGATTTAACCCAAGAAACAACCACCTGAGAATCACAATCAATATCCACCTCCCTCCAGCCGACAATTCTACAAAGACGCATCCCTTCCAGCAAGGCACGAAGTTCAACCTCAGTATTAGTACAACTCCCAAATGGCTTGGAAAAAGTGAAAATAAGATTACCCTCCTTGTCACGAAGCACACCACCACCACCACCACTTCCCAGATTCCTGAGACTACTCCCATCTACATTCAGTTTAACTCGGCCTTGAGATGGTTTGGACCACCTCACTACCCTTTCATTTTTTGGTTTTGGAAAAATAGGTGGAATATCCAGCCGTGCAAGTATCTTAGCGTCCCCTGAACTAAGCTTTGTAATTTTGGAAATGTTCTCCATCACCGCATGCATCCAGAATTTAATAGAGTGCCAAACTTCATTCACAGATTCCCTCTTATCTTCCATTCTAGCCTTACAACGACGTTGCCACAATCTCCACACAACAATGGACAGAAGTAAACTAGTAAGGATCCCAACTTGGGAATGACGAGAAGCACAACGAAATCATGCTGGACTACATTCCTTCCAACCTTGAATAGCCATAAAAGGGAACCCCATTTCGGCAGAAACTCTTCTCCAAAGGGCACTAGTGAAATCTCCACTCCCCAAAACCTGATTCAGATCTTCACAATGACGGGTCTCACAGCAATTGCAACAAGAGATGATAGGAATACCAAGCTTACGAACTTGATCATCCACACTAAGACAATTAAAATAAGCTTTCCACATACAAATAGAAATTTTGTAAGGCTACAAATTGTTCCATATCCAATCCACATTATCAATTTTTAGGAATTTGACACGAATAATATCCCAGGCCGACCTGGTAGAAAATTGACCATGTTTATCGGGGATCCAAATCAACATATCCTCTTTATTCTTCACCCCACCAACCGAAGCCATCACCTCACCGGCCAGCAGAGGACCGACAAGAACATTAAGTTTTTCGACGTCCCAACAGTTTCGAACCACCAAATCTTGCATGCGAATAAGAGACTCCAAGATGAGATTCACCCTTGAGCAAAGGGGGCCATCTTCCATGAATTTATCATACCACAAAGAGACATTTCCTTCCTGCACTTTCCATTGAGACTTTTGAAGAAGCAACGGTATACCTTTAAGGACATTCATCCAAAACTAAGAACCAAACTACCCCTCTTGCATCAAAAGCTACCAACTGAACTTTAAAAACATGGCCTGTTGGACCTCATCAAGGTCTCTTACACCCACACCTCCCTCTTCACACAGGACACATAATTTATTCCAGGCCCTCCAATGTCTTTTCTTTTTCTAGTCCTCAACACCCCAAAAGAAATTTGCAAACATGCTAGAGAGTTTTCTCTTCACTTTCTTAGGCATATGAACCACCGAAAGCGAATGAATAGGCATGCTAGTGAGGACGTGCCTCAAAAGGACCAACCGGCCACCTTGCGATAACAACTTGTTTTTCCAACCCGCCAGCTTTTTCACAACTCTCTCTATAAGAGGATCGAAATGAGCAACTTTGAGCTTGCCATCACTATAGGAGCTCCCAAATAAGTGATAGGGAAACAACCCTGAGAGAACCTTGTAGCAGCCAGGATGTCTCTGGTACGACTAGGCAATAACCACTTAGACCAGAACACTACAAACTTATCGTAATTAAGCTGTTGGCCCGACCAAGCCTCAAACGTACGAAAAATCTCCATCAAAGCCTTGACCATGTGCTTAGAAGCATTAGAAAAAATCACAATATCATCAGTATTGACTCGGTTTAGAATGTGCTTCCAAGTGCAGAAGTGTCAAGTTGTATCAAGGATAAGTCCAGGATCGTATTCCACAGGGACAATGGGTTATCAAAGCGTATAAAGGATTTGTGAGGAACAAATGAATCGAGTATGTGAGATGAAAATAAAATTAAAATGCTATGCCAAAAAAAAATAATTGAAATTGAATTTAGAGTTTCTAAAAAAAAACAAATTAACAAACACTTGGGTTGGGTTTGAGATTCTTTTTATCTCGGATTCTAGATAATTTATCGATTAACAATCCAGTCAAGGAATTGATATTCGGAACATAAAAATTAAGCTCAAGTTTTTGCAATATTTTCTCAAGAAATTCTCTAATTTACTAGCCAAATTTATATTCATAATCAATCGAAAGAGACCTTGATAAATTCAAGCTTTTGTTGTGCCTTACGTCAACAACAAAACAAGAGCAAGAGCCGCAATCTTTTTTCCATTTGAATCCGACTAGTAATTTAGTGAAATCAACATTAAACAATAATATATTGCATCAAACTAGAATCTAAAATAAATTAAATCTCATTCCACAACCCAAGCTTTAGTAATTAGTTACACATGATATTTTTAGTAACAAAAATAAATCTAAGTGGAATCATATCAAAAACTAAGAAAATATAAATAAACTTTAGAATGAAATAAAAAATAAAAAGTCTATAATATCAACTCGAAGAAATAAGACAAACTAAATTAAAGTAATAAAATTGAAACCAACACTAGGTAATAAACTTGAAACTATAACAAGGTAATAAAATTTAAACTCCAAAACTTATAACAAAGTAATAAAAACTGAAACTTATAACAAGGTAATAAAAACTGAAGCTTATAACAAGATAATGAAAACTGAAACTTATAACAAAGTAATATAAACTGAAAACCTTAACAAAGAAAACTAAAAACTAACTCTTAACAAAGTAAAAAAACTGAAACTCTTCACAAAGTAATAAACTCAAAACTCCAAAACTAATAACTTAAAAATTAACCCCGTAAATAACTTGCAAAATACAAAGGAAATAACTTGCAAAATACAAAGGAAATAACTTGCAAAATAACTCCAACAAGGTAATAAAATTGAAACTCCAAAAACTCTCCACTGCCTTGATGCCCTTTCTCTTCTGAGCTCTCTCCTATTTATAGGAGAGAGCATCCTACCATTTCTCAAGAGTGGGTGGCCAAACTTTGAAGAATGGTGGAGTGGGTGGCCTAACTTGGGAGTGGGTGGCCTAACTTTGAAGAATGGTGGAGTGGGTGGCCTAACTTGGGAGTGGGTGGCCTAACTTTGAAGAATGGTGGAGTGGGTGGCCTAACTTGGGAGTGGGTGGCCTTTCTATCTTTCTGCATGTGCTGATTTTCTGCTTGCTCCCTTGAGTTCCAGCCGTGAGTTCCATTCTCTTTTAGTATTTTCATAAATGCCCTGCAGTACATAAAAAATGTATTTCTTTCAAAGGCAAATATAGAACTTTATGTATATAAAATATTGACATCAATTAATTTGCATTCAATATTAGAATTTGATGCATAATTAAGTGTTCAATCTTTATTTGATAAAATAAATCACTCATTTAAACAACTTAATTATGCAATTCTAACCTTTTATCACACCCCCCAACTAGCTTTTTGCTAGACTCTAGCAAATAAAGCGAATGAATTCATGCAAATGTCAACTTGAGAAATCTGAGAATCACATGCCATGAAAATAGATTTGTTGAGTTTAAGAACACTGGAGATAGATTAATCTGAATTTCGTATCAACTGAGAGATTTATACACAATTTAGTTAATCAACCAAGGGAATTACATGTAACAAGCTTGCTTTCTTTCAAGTGCATGGAAATGGGGTTAGAATTCCAAGATCGACTACCAGGAGACATTAACAGTTTCAATCACAACAATCAATCTGAGAAAACCACATGGTCTTACTCTAATTCAAAACCATTGTAGCGGTGGCTTTCACGCTATTACACTTTGAAAGGCGCCTACTTCTTTTGTAAGGACCCCGGTAATAGGCAGCCTTTTCCACTACACAAATGTAATTTTTTTTGTTTTTGTTTTTGTTTTTGTTTTCGTTTCTTTTTTTTTTTTTTTTGTTTTTGTTTTTGTTTTTGTTTCTTTTTTTTTTTTTTTTTTTTTTTTTTTTTTATCCCTGGCTTGTCCCTTTTCTCATTTAATTCAAATTTCTTCCTAAGCCATTAGGATATGGTTCATTAGAGTCTCAAACAATTGAAGTGTAAATCAACCAACAATGACTCAATGTAATCTTTCTAGGCCTTCCGGGTATGTGTTGTGTGTGTTTTAGCAAAACTCTGAACATCTTTCCCTTGGTTTAACAACTAAATAAAATGGATAAGTCCCTCTTTTGACATATACTCATATTTGCACTACATTCCACATGTTCCAATACTTCAACAAATATTTTTTTTTTTTTTTTAGTACTAACACATCTTCAACAAAAAAAAAAAACTTTAACAGAAAACTCTCCCCCCAACTAAATTTGACATTGTCCTCAATGTTCAGCAAATGAATGTTCGACAACATATATTATTCAGGTATGAATTGAAACAAGATAAACACTGCAGAACATATATTGAAACGAAAGAGTAAAGAGGAAAGATGTCACCTGAAATACTCAGGTTGTTAGTTGCTAAGAAGATACAAAAATCGTACCTGCAAAAAGAGAATACGAGAAAATTAGCAAAAGATTACTAAATTTTTTTTTTTTTTTTATTATTTTTTTTTTCTTTTCGGTGGATCCGTCCGTGACCCGACAAGCGTGGCTGGAGATTTGAAAAAAACGCCTGATGTTGTTGACAAACGAGATTGAAGGCTCCGGACTTGTTCTTTATGCTCTCTCTATAAAATCAGTCTCAAAGTTCATTCAATCCGCATCAAGTTTTCTTCTTATTTCTATAGCTCATCTGCATCCCTTCACATTCTCGCCTTAAGTTCTCAATCCCTTTCTCAATGGCTCATTCTTCTACATCTCAACCTCCTGTCCTTTCTGCAGCTGCCATTGGTGCCATGTTGCAGCAAGAAAATAACAGCATGGCTAATAAGTCAGACTCTGATGCTATCTATGATTTGGTGAGTCTCGGAACTCGCTACTCATCCTCCATTGTTGCTTTTTCCCAGCGGGTTCAAGCCAAAAACCATGAGGTTGAAAGGCTAAAAGAACAAATTGCTATACTTCAACGCATTGTTCAAGAGTCTCATACAAGGGAAGGAATCCTTCGGCAGCAGAATAAACAGTTGAAATCTCTATTGAGTTCTTCATTCCGCTTGCCAGCTCCCATGAATAGGGCTGACATGATTTTGTATGAAGAGAATGAGCGTCTCCAAATTGAGGCTAAGAACCTCAAGTTTATGTAAAAGCATCTTTATTTATTTTCTCTCTTTTTTTTTTTTTTTTTTTTTTTTTACATTTTCCAGCATGTAAAATTCAAAAAAATGGGGAGTTTCATCTGCTTTCAACTCATTACTAGAAACAGCTAAAATAAGAATTGAAAATTCAACGAAAAACTGAAGGAAAGAAGAAAAAGGAAGTACCTGGACGGCTTGAAATGAATGCAATCAAAATAAAAATAAAAACTGCAAAACAAAAGAAAACAATGAAAAGAACAGGATAAATCAATGACCATCAAATTGGATCAAGCAAATGTAGAGTAGATTCCTCAGGTGCAAAGTTAGAAATAAAAGGCTTGAGCCTTTGACCATTAACCTTAAAAGCATTTCCATTTTGAGGATTGACAACCTCAATAGCACCGTGAGGGAAAACTGTTTTAACCACATAGGGGCCACTCCATCGGGACCTTAACTTGCCAGGGAACAAATGAAGTCGAGAATTGTAGAGTAAAACCTGTTGATTAGGCTCAAATGATTTTCTTTGAATATGCTTATCATGGAAAGACTTCATGCGTTCCTTGGACAGCTTAGAATTATCATAAGCATCCCTCCGAAGTTCCTCTAATTCACAAAGATGTAATTTCCTCAAAGATCCAGCTTGATCAAGATCAAAATTAAACTTTTTGATGGCCCAAAATGCACGGTGTTCAAGCTCAACAGGGAGGTGACAAGCCTTACCATAGATTAACCGATAAGGAGACATACCCAAAACAGTTTTATATGCAGTCCTATATGCCCATAATGCATCGGTTAATTTCAAAGACCAATCCTTTCGGTTCGGACTCACAGTTTTTTCCAAAATGGTCTTAATTTCCCTATTAGCAAGTTCAACTTGGCCATTTGTTTGGGGATGATATGGGGTAGAAATTTTGTGGTGAATGCCATACTTATGCAAGAGGGCAGCAAAAGGCTTGTTGCAAAAATGGGTGCCGTTATCACTTATGATGGCCTTAGGCATGCCAAATCTAGCAAAAATATTTTCCTTCAAAAATTTAAGCACCACCTTATGGTCGTTTGTTTTACATGGTATGGCTTCGACCCATTTTGAAACATAATCAATGGCCACTAAGATGTACAAATAACCAAAAGAAGAAGGAAATGGCCCCATAAAATCAATTCCCCAACAATCAAAAATCTCTATGACCAAAATGGGTTTTAAAGGCATCATGTTTCTTTTCGTGACAGCACCTAATTTCTGACATGACTCGCAAGTCTTGCAGAAACTATATGCATCTTTAAACAAATGAGGCCAATAAAAACCACTTTGTAAAATTTTAGCAACTGTCTTGTGTGCAGAAAAATGACCCCCACATGCCTCACTGTGGCAAAAAGAAAGGACAGCTTGCATCTCATGCTCAGGCACACATTTTCTAATGATTTGATCAGGACAATACTTGAAAAGGTAAGGATCATCATAAAAGAACGATCTCACCTCATGCATGAACTTTCGTATATCTTGAGCACTCCAATGAAGTGGTGTTTTTCCTGTCACCAGAAAATTAACTATATCAGCAAACCAAGGCAAATTTTCAACCAACATAAGATGTTCATCAGGAAAAGAATCAAGAACAGGTGTTGGTTGTTCAGTTTCAGCAACTGTGAGCCTAGACAAATGGTCGGCTACCACATTCTCTACTCCTTTCTTGTCCTTGATGATGATATTGAACTCCTGGAGTAAAAGTATCCATCTAATCAACCTTGGTTTTGCATCTTTCTTTGTCAATAAATACTTGAGAGCTGCATGGTCAGTAAAGATGACTATAGGAGAACCAAGAATATATGCACGAAACTTCTCTAAAGCAAATACTACAGCAAGTAATTCTTTTTCAGTAGTAGAATAATTTTTTTGAGCAAAATTCAAAGTTTTACTTGCATAGTAAATGACATAAGGAAGTTTGTTCTTACGCTGTCCAAGAACAGCTCCTATAGCAAAATCACTTGCATCACACATGATTTCAAAAGAAAGTGACCAATCAGGAGGTTGAAGAATCGGAGCAGTGGTTAGCAAAGTTTTAAGCCGACAAAAAGCTTCTTGACACTCGGGTGTCCAATCAAATTTTACATCATTCATCAATAGCTTACATAGAGGCTTAGAAGTAGAGCTAAAGTCTTTGATAAATCTCCTATAAAAACCCGCATGCCCAAGAAAAGATCTAATGTCTTTCATTGACTTAGGTGTAGGAAGTTTAGAAATCAAATCGATTTTTGCTCTATCTACTTCAAGTCCTCTAGATGAAACAACATGTCCTAGAACAATGCCCTGTTGCACCATGAAATGGCACTTCTCCCAATTAAGTAGCAACTGCTTCTCTTCACACCTGGCCAAAACAGCTTGTAAATTGGTTAAACAAACCTCGAATGAATCACCAAATACAGAAAAATCATCCATAAACACTTCTAGAGTGTTCTCAATCATGTCAGAAAAAATGCTAAGCATGCATCTTTGAAAAGTTGCTGGTGCATTGCATAAACCAAAAGGCATTCTCCTGAAAGCAAAAGTACCAAAGGGACAAGTAAAGGTGGTCTTTTCTTGATCCTCTGGTGCTATTTCCAATTGATAGTAACCGGAGAACCCATCTAAGAAACAATAAAAAGCATGTCCAGCGACTTTTTCTAACACTTGATCAAGGAAAGGCAAAGGAAAATGATCTTTCCTAGTGGCGGCATTCAACTTCCTATAATCAATACACATGCGCCAACCAGTAGGAATTCTTGTAGGAATCGATTCATCTTGATCATTTTTAACAATGGTAAGCCCAGATTTTTTTGGAACTACATGAATGGGACTTACCCACTTGCTATCCGAGATGGGGTAAATGATACCCACATCAAGCAATTTCAACACCTCATTTTTAACCACTTCCTTCATTGTGGGATTCAACCTTCTTTGCATTTCCCGAGAAGGTTTTGCATCATCTTCTAAATAAATCCTATGGGTACACTCCAAGGGACTTATACCTTTTATATCAGCCATTGTCCATCCAATAGACTTTTTATGCTTCTTAAGCACATCTAGCAATTTATCTTCTTGTTCACTAGTTAAGTGAGAAGAAATTACCACAGGGAAAGTGCTTTGTGGTCCTAAGAAAGCATACTTCAACTCCAATGGAAGAGGTTTGAAGTCCAAAGTTGGGGATTGCTCCTCCGAAGGTTTGAGAGTTGATGTCAATGGTGGAAGTTGCTCAAATTTTGGCCTCCATGGTGGTGTAACTTGCTGACCTATTGAGGAAACAAGAGATGAGTCATTAATATTATCAAATATTTTCAAATCTTCTTCAAATTCCTCTAAAGAATCAATAAGTTGAAAGTAATGTGCAGAATTGTCATCAATGAAATTTTCCAGTAAATTCACTTCATGAACTTCTTCAACTTCTTGCGGTTGCCTGCAAAGATTAAAAATATTTAGCTCCAAGGTCATATTTCCAAAACTCAATTTTAAAACTCCACTTCTACAATTTATGAGTGCATTAGAAGTGGCCAAGAAAGGTCTTCCTAAGATAACCGGTGCTTGGAAAGTAGAATGATTAGTCAATTGCATGTCGAGTACGACAAAGTCTACTGGATAGTAGAATTTGTCTACTTGAACCAAAACATCTTCCACAACACCTCTAGGAATCTTTATAGACCTATCTGCCAACTGCAATGTGATAGAAGTAGATTTCAACTCACCCAATCCAAGCTGAACATAAACATTATAAGGCAATAAGTTCACACTGGAACCTAAGTCTAATAATGCTTGGCCTATTTTTGAGTTCCCTATCATGCAAGCTATGGTAGGGGATCCTGGATCCTTGTATTTGGGAGGAGTGTTGGTTTGGATAATAGCACTAACCTGCTCAGTAAGAAAAGCTTTCTTTTGCACATTTAATTTTCTTTTCACAGTGCATAAATCCTTTAAAAATTTAGCATAGGTAGGAATCTGTTGAATAGCATCCAATAATGGTATATTTATCCTAACTTGCTTAAAAATTTCAAGGATTTCAGCGTGATGTTTATCTTTATGCAAAGGGATTAACCTTTGAGGAAAAGGTGCAAGTGTAGTGCTTGGGACACTTTTAGATTCCAAAGGACCATGAGCCTCATTTTCAGAAGGAGGTTTAGAAATGTTACCATTCTTTTCTACCTCTTGATCTGGGATGCCGATCACCTTACCACTTCTCAAGGTTGTAACAGCCTTGACTTGCTTGACATTTGGATCTCCTGCCATACCTTGAAATTGCTGGTTTTGGCCTTGTGGATTAGGCTGAGATTGTGCAGGGAACTTCCCTTTCTCTTGAGTGCTCATGGTTGTGGTCAACCTTGTGACTGACCCTCGAATGTCAGCAATTGCTTGTGAATTTTGACTGTTGATAGCAGCTTGGCTTTGCATGAATTGTTGAAAATTGGTGGACAGCTGCTGAAAATTGGTGGATAATTGCTGGAAATTGTCTTCAAGGTTCTTTTTCTGAGCTGGCACCATGTGGTTGGCATATTGAGATGGTCCTGAACCTCCTGGGGTTGTATAGGGTGCAAATTGTGAAGGACCAGCTATGTTGGTTGCAGGTACAGCAGCTTGTTCACCCCTCCAACTAAAATTAGGGTGATTTCTCCATCCCGAATTGTAAGTGTTGGAATAAGGACCTGAAAAAGATTTAGCAACCATATTAACAGCATTAGATTGATCCAAAAGAACTTCTTTAAAAGCTGGAATGGTTGGGCAATCATTAGTTGAATGCCCTTGGCCCTCACAAATATTACAGCTCAAGGTAATCTGAGGTACAGCTTGTACTTCATTCACTTTCTTCAATTCTATGGTTTCTAATTTCTTAGAAATCATAGCCAACCTAGCATTCAAATCATCTACTTCCCTCAGATTATATTTCCCACCCCCTGAAATTGTCTTTGAACTTTCCGACCTATTATGAACATCAGATGTATCCCATGATTGTGCATTTTCAGCTAGATAATCAAAATACCCAAAAGCTTCCTCAGGTTCTTTGTTAAAAAACTCTCCATTACACATGGTCTCCACAAATTGTCTCATCTTTGGTTGCAACCCCTCATAAAAAAAACTAATGACCCTCCAATTCTCATATCCATGATGAGGACATGCATTTAAAAGGTCTTTGAATCGTTCCCAACAATGATAAAATGTTTCCACATCCTTTTGGCAAAAATTCATGATTTGTCTTTTCAAGGCATTGGTTCTATGCATGGGAAAAAATTTCTTTAAAAATTCAGTTTGCATTTCTTGCCAAGTCCCAATGGATCTTGGTCTTAAGGCATTCAACCATGTCTTAGCCTTGTCTTTTAAGGAAAATGGAAACAGTTTCAATCTTATGACCTCTTCAGTGCATGTTCTATCCATGAATGTGGAACACACTTCTTCAAACTCTTTGATATGCAAGTAGGGGTTCTCAGATTCCATACCATGAAAGTGTGGTAACAATGGAATCATCCCAGGTTTGAAATTAAAAGCATTTGCATTAAGAGGTAAAATGATGCAAGAAGGTGTGCTAGTCCTAACAGGCTGTAGATATTCTCTAAGTGTCCTGTTTGGATTACCCACTTCCCTATCCTGATGCTCATTTTCAGCCATGATGCTATCAGTGTCGGCTGATGATTCAACGGAAGATGATGCAGAGCTAAAAGATGTCAATGATTCTGTCTTAAACAGTCGAGATGTATGGTCTCTAGTCCAACCAGTCATACAAACAAGAGCAGATGATCAAGGACAATGAAAAATAAACAGAGAGAAGGGAAAAAAAATTAGATGTTACCCAGGCTGTGAAGAGGTTCACAGCTCCACATACGTCCTCTTAGCAGTAGAGAAATGCTCTAATAAGCACCAGTTGTCCCCGGCAACGGCGCCAAAAACTTGACTCGATTTAGAATGTGCTTCCAAGTGCAGAAGTGTCAAGTTGTATCAAGGATAAGTCCAGGATCGTATTCCACAGGGACAATGGGTTATCAAAGCGTATAAAAGATTTGTGAGGAACAAATGAATCGAGTATGTGAGATGAAAATAAAATTAAAATGCTATGCCAAAAAAAAATAATTGAAATTGAATTTAGAGTTTCTAAAAAAACAAATTAACAAACACTTGGGTTGGGTTTGAGATTCTTTTTATCTCGGATTCTAGATAATTTATCGATTAACAATCCAGTCAAGGAATTGATATTCGGAACATAAAAATTAAGCTCAAGTTTTTGCAATATTTTCTCAAGAAATTCTCTAATTTACTAGCCAAATTTATATTCATAATCAATCGAAAGAGACCTTGATAAATTCAAGCTTTTGTTGTGCCTTACGTCAACAACAAAACAAGAGCAAGAGCCGCAATCTTTTTTCCATTTGAATCCGACTAGTAATTTAGTGAAATCAACATTAAACAATAATATATTGCATCAAACTAGAATCTAAAATAAATTAAATCTCATTCCACAACCCAAGCTTTAGTAATTAGTTACACATGATATTTTTAGTAACAAAAATAAATCTAAGTGGAATCATATCAAAAACTAAGAAAATATAAATAAACTTTAGAATGAAATAAAAAATAAAAAGTCTATAATATCAACTCGAAGAAATAAGACAAACTAAATTAAAGTAATAAAATTGAAACCAACACTAGGTAATAAACTTGAAACTATAACAAGGTAATAAAATTTAAACTCCAAAACTTATAACAAAGTAATAAAAACTGAAACTTATAACAAGGTAATAAAAACTGAAGCTTATAACAAGATAATGAAAACTGAAACTTATAACAAAGTAATATAAACTGAAAACCTTAACAAAGAAAACTAAAAACTAACTCTTAACAAAGTAAAAAAACTGAAACTCTTCACAAAGTAATAAACTCAAAACTCCAAAACTAATAACTTAAAAATTAACCCCGTAAATAACTTGCAAAATACAAAGGAAATAACTTGCAAAATACAAAGGAAATAACTTGCAAAATAACTCCAACAAGGTAATAAAATTGAAACTCCAAAAACTCTCCACTGCCTTGATGCCCTTTCTCTTCTGAGCTCTCTCCTATTTATAGGAGAGAGCATCATACCATTTATCAAGAGTGGGTGGCCAAACTTTGAAGAATGGTGGAGTGGGTGGCCTAACTTGGGAGTGGGTGGCCTAACTTTGGTGTGTGCTGTCCATTTTTCTTCTGCATATGCATGTGCTGCATTTTCCTTTTCTGCATGTGCTAATTTTCTGCTTGCTCCCTTGAGTTCCAGCCTCTTTTAGTATTTTCATAAATGCCCTGCAGTACATAAAAAATGTATTTCTTTCAAAGGCAAATATAGAACTTTATGTATATAAAATATTGACATTAATTAATTTGCATTTAATATTAGAATTTGATGCATAATTAAGTGTTCAATCTTTATTTGATAAAATAAATCACTC
Organism: Carya cathayensis; assembly: GCA_011037825.1. Lineage (NCBI taxonomy): Eukaryota > Viridiplantae > Streptophyta > Magnoliopsida > Fagales > Juglandaceae > Carya > Carya cathayensis. Next base: position 88,570 of record QGSO01000935.1, on the reverse strand, counting down.
ATTTAAACAACTTAATTATGCAATTTTAACCTTTTATCAAGTATACAGGAGATGAGACAACATAGGGGCACCTGAAGGCAAAGAGAAACATTTAATTATCCCCTCCCTCACCCTCATGGAGATAATCTGAGAAAGAACTTCCTGGACCAGAATAAAGAGATAGGGGGAAAGGGGATCACCTTGGCGAAGACCCCTCTCTGATTTAAAGAAACCTTTATACGTACCATTCATCATGACCAAAAAACCAGGGGGTAGAAACACAATTCCACACAAGCTTACAAAAATGTTCAAGAATCCCAAAAGAACGAAGGACAATAATAAGAAAACGCCAATCTACTCGGTCGTAAGCCTTGCTCATATCAATTTTCATGAACAAATTACCTCCCCTTACCTTCTTATGCAGCATTTTAAGCACTTCTGGAGTGAGCAAAATATTCTGAAAGATGCTTCTTCCCTTAACGAAAGCACCCTGTTCAGGGGAAATAATCTTTGCAAGGACAAGAGACAAACGATTAACCAGCAACTTAGCAAAAACTTTGTAGATCACATTACACAGGCTAATCGGCCAAAACTTATCAAAACTCAAAGGATTCGGCACCTTCGGAATTAGCACAATAAAAGAGGAAGAGTAAAAGCGAGGTAAGCTAGTATCTCGAAAAAAATCCTTCACCGCAGCCATGATATCATGCTTGATGAAGTCCCAACAGGTAGTGTAAAATGCAGAGCCTAACCCATCTGGGCCCGGACTAGAGTCCAAAGCAATAGAAGCAAACACCTCTCTAACCTCCCAATCACAATCCCCAAGACACGGCTGAATGAGAGATGACAAGTCAGGGGTAGTTCCATTTCCAGACTAGCCCAGAAAGTTTTCAAAGTATTTCATAGCTCCCTCATGGACTTGATCCGAAGAAGAAAGAGTAACATTATCTGAAATACTCATGGAATGGACTTTCAAATTCCTATGTCTTTGAGCAATAACAGCATGAAAAAATATGGAATTACGGTCTCCCTCTTGAAGCCATTTTTTCTTACCCTGTTGGGAGAGCCTCGCATTTTCCCGTTGCATCCAAGAGTCCAACTCTATCTTGGTCCTCAACAAATCATTGTCAACCGTGGTAGAAAAGCCATTTTGGAGACTTTCCTCAAGCAATTCAATACGTTCTTCCAGTTCACGAATTCAAAAATCCACCCTGCCAAAAGTATTCTTATTCCAGGCATGTAAGATGACTTTCATCCTTTTCAGCTTACCGGCAAGTTTAATCAGATTGTTGTCACCTAGAGTCTCTATAGACCAAGCCTCCTGAGCCACCCTGAGAAAATCTTTATGCAATAACCACATGTTCTAGAAATGAAAGGGAGTTGGACCATACCTGGGAAAGGAAGGAGTCAACTGAAGGACAAGGGGCGAGTGATCTGAAGTGCTACGATTCAGAAGTCTTGCCTCAGCTCTAGCACACTTGACCGTGAAAACATTGTTGACCAAGATACGATCAAGTTTAGCCCAACTATGGGCGAGGCCCTGTTGGCCATTACACCAAGAAAATTGCTTACCAGAGAGGTTCCAATCTAACAGTCCACAGCTATCAATACAATTATTAAAATCACTCATAGCCAGTCGAGATCTTGGATTACCACCTCTTCTTTCAAACCCAGACCTAATAATATTAGAATCACCCATAACAGCCCAAGGAATACCCATATAATTGATACTGCTCAGATGGGCCTATAACTCACAACACTCGATTATAGAACATTTAGCATAAATAAAAGAAACCATCAAAGCCTCCCTGTTAAAAGAGAACAAACCTGTAAAGGATTGACTAGACACTGCAACCAAGTCCATATCTATCTCCTTTGACCAATGATTGAGCTGAGATATTGCATATTTTAACTATTTAAAACCAATGTATTTTAAATTCCTCATGACATTATTATTGGTTTTAGATGGAAAAATGGTTAATAAGCATAAATACGAGTTGTGATTTTTAATTGATTAATATCATGTTTATGCTTAATTTTATAACTAAGATATAATTGGGCAATATCTCTTCAATATATAACATATTTTTATATTTATTTTTTTCTTGTTAATTTATTTCGAGTGTTATTTCCTTATTTTCAGTTTAAATAAAATTCAAAGGAGATCCGATTCTGAGCCACGGCGCATGCTATATGAGTTTTTCAAAGCAGTGGATTTGGGCAGCCGAAAATGTTGAAAGAATTGTCGGAATGAAAATCATGGAGCACGTCGAATGAAGAAAAAAGCTGCTATTCTACGGAAATCGTTCCGTCGGCAATTGTTATTTTTTTCATCTTTTGGGGTAAATTCTTACCAAAAGTGGAGTTGACGTTCAGCTTATTTCTTCGGCTGTTGAGTTTACGGAATGAAGTGTCTTTGACTTCTTGGCTGGATGGTTTTGATTGGAAGAGGGTGGTCTGGACGTATGCTGGCCTTCATTTACAGAAAGGGAACGTGGAGATGCACACTGGAAAGGGGCTTCAGCGTTAGCGTTTTGACGAGAGAGAGGGGTTGTTTCGTTTGATTTTGTGGGCAGTTTTGAGAGGTGTTTTTGGCAGTCCTTGACCAATAATGCCTCTGCTTTCAACAATTCCCTGCGTCAAAACACAACACGTTGGCTCTCCAATTAGATCACGAAACGTGCTGCTTCTTTGATCACACCACACGGATTCTCTTCAGTTGGCAGCAGTAACTTACATCAGCAGGAAAATAAAGTGTAAAGCAACCCATGACAGAAGCATAAAACATGGACAGCTTACACATACACATGCAGAAAAAAAGAAGAAGCAAGCACATGCAAAGGAAAACCAGCTGGAAACTCACGGCAAACCAGCACATGCAAGCATCATTCACGAATGCAGAGAACAAAGAAAAGTCAAGCACAAATGCAAAGTCTCTCACGGCACCTCAACACACAAAGCTGCAACACATGAAGAAGCAAACCAACACATGCAGCCAGCCACTCACACATGCAGAAAGCAGAAAAGAGAAAGCACAAATGAAAGAAAAGTCTCTCACGGCAGCTCACACATGCATCAATCACGGATGGAAAATAAATCAACAAGCACATGCAGACAGTTGTAAACCGAACACATGACTCGGCAGCTCACATAGAAAATAGAAAAGAACAAACACATGCATTAAAATGTGATTGATGCAAAGTTGGAACTCACGGAAAAAGACAGGCAAGGAAATCATAAAATCAAAATATATAATTTAAAGGCAAGGAAATAATTTTTAAATAATACAAGCAAAGCTCCAATCAGTCTTCCAGTGGAGCCGCCTCCTCGGGCTCAACCTCCTCGTCAACTGTAGCAAAATCTACAATACCAAATACGGTACCGCAAGTAAGTAATAATCCAAATAGCCCACAAGATAAAAATACATTAGGCAACAATAATATGCATGAACATGATGCCATGTGCATGAGGTCCGAAAATCCACATTTTCCACGTACGCCAAAATTTATTTTGGCCCAAAACATTTCCAATCCAATAAAACATCCGCCATTTTCTCAGAAAATGGCCCATTAACCAAACCATTAGAGCACTATAGGCGAGAAGCATAGGCGAGACGCTATGGCCATCCTACTTACCACCATCCCTACGTGTGCATCGTAGGAGGGAATCGTAGGCAGGACTCTATCACCGTCCCTGATTACCACCATCCCTAAAAGTTCGTCTCTAGGAGGGAATCGCAGGCGGGGCTCTACGACCATCCCTGCTTACCACCATCCTTACGCATGCACCGTAGGCGGGAATCACAGACGGGACTCTACCACCATCCCTGCTTACCACCATCCCTATAGTTCTTCTGACTCAAACTATTTCCATTCTTTTCAAACATACCCAAAACCATTAATCACATGAAAATCCAGTTTCCATTTCCAATACATGATCATGCATGCAATTACACAAAAACCCAGTTTTCATTTTACAAACATGAACATGCATGTACTATGCAATGTATGACATGAAACCAATATTCAATAACCAACAAATTCAAACATCAACTAATCACACAAATATCTCCATCGTCCAATCCAACCGACCCTCAACTCCTCGGACTTGGTCCGGCACAACCAACCAAATCACAATGTATTGTTAAAGCAAAAATATATTTAAATCTTAAAGGAAGTTTGAAAAATGCTTACAGTGTTATAAAATATTTTTTGAAGGATCAAGGAGCTACAAAAAGCGACCACAAAGCAATGTAACAGTGCAAAATGCACTATGGCCATGGGTCACAAAATACCCACTTTTGAATGGGAATAAAATAAGACTTAGAATTGATAGGGAAGGGCTTAGAGGTGTTGGTGAAGCTAGTGGAAGTGGTGGTTGGTCGTAAGTGGCAGCGAAAATGGCGGTGGAAGTAGAAAATGACCCAAATGGAGTTTAGCTCGTGGTGGTTGCTCCGGCAATGGATCGGATTTGGAAATGGGTGGGTTAGGTCGACAATGGGTCAGTGATGAAGTGGTGAAGAGATGGTGGCCGGAGGTGGAACGACGACGGCGGAATGGCTCAAATGTTGTGCGGCTTGGAGGAGCTTGTGGTGGTTAACGGCGGTGCAGGAGGGGCTGGAAATTGGTGGGTTGGTGCACTGGCTGGTGGGGGTGGTGTAAGTCACAGCGGTGGCTAGGGCCAAACGAAAAAAAAAGGGGGAGAGAGGAGAGAAAGTCACGTGGGAAGAGGGAGAAACCGGAAGAGAAAATGGGAAGAAAGAACAGAAAGAAGAAAAAGAAAAAGGAGAAAAGAAAAAAGCATAAAAGAAAGAGGAAGGAAAAAAATGAGGTTCAATCCTCACATCTTGGGTCAAGAAACTGATCTAACGAAAACTATTTTCAAAATAACAAGTTAAATAAAATAATTCAAACGCAGCAATTAAATAAAATAAAATAATAAAATATAAAAAACACAATAATTTTAAAGCCCAAAAATAACTAATTTAAATTAAAAAGAAATTAAAATATAATATATTAAATAGCAAGAAAGCACATTAAAATAATTTCACCACTTAAAACTCATAAAATAATATTGCAAAAGTCACCTTTAATTTAAAATAAGAATATCACTAATTATAATAATTTAAATAAAATCACTCAATAAAAATACATGAAAAATGAGAATATCACAAGTTAAATGGCTTTTTGTATCTAAAGGAATCATTACTGACGGGTTATTTGTTGCCATAACCTAGCTAGAGGAGTGTTTTAGGTATGGATTTTCTCCAGGGAGATGTGAATGTAAATGAAATTACACCCATTTCTTGTTTCATGTTATTTGGACCCCAACTGTAATGCTCCGATCTTGGATGAGTCGGAGACTTACATTCTGTCACTTAAAATCATATCTCAAAATACAGATAAAATTTTCAAAGACTTCTTAAACATTATTTCATCTATTTTCATCAACTATACATGTATATTCCTCCATAAGGTTATCAATGAAATGATCCAAAAAATAAATCAATAATTCAAAGTCTTAATAGACGTGTCAACATCCCAATAAACTAAATTAACAGAATAAATCAAATCAACTAAATAACAATCTCTAGCAATCTTAGTACTTATTCCTTACACTCAACAATCTTGTCCCCACATCTTATTGTGGATCCTCAATTTAAGCATTCACATCATTTGAAAATATTGTGGAGATGCAGGGTAAGTTATTAACAATTCGTATATACTAGCATGTAAAATGAGTATTTACAAGGCTCAAAATGCATAACAAAACATTTTTAGTTTCAGAATGCAAAATAAACAAATTTTATCAAGATATCAAAGTGAAAATTCAAAACATTCATATTCAAATATCCTTTGGCATAGCATAACTGAGCATTATCATCAGATCATATTACATCAGAACATCGTATCATAGCACAGGCCATGTTTAATCCTCGTGGTAGGGTTGTGCAATCTGCAGATAGCTAAGTAGAACATGAATCACTCTGTCACTAAACAATGTGCACTCAAATAGAAGCCACTACTATAACTAGTGGTAGGATCGGAGGCCACTGCAATTACCCATGGTTGGGCCCGAGGCCATTATTATATCCCGTGGTAGGGCTATATATCAGAACAAAATAGAATCATAATCATCGGATCATACACAAAATCAGAAAGTCATGCCAAAATTTTTCATATACAACATCATATCAAGATAGAGTATTGAACAGATACATATCATCTTCATAGAAAATCAAAAATAGATAGAGCATTTTTATTTAATCATGCATCAATTCTCAGATTTCATATTCGCTCTATTTTGCTTCAAAAACAGGATGCCAAAATAGTTCATGTCTACACCAGTCATGCCAGAAAATATTTTTCTCTTTTGATACAGATTTCATGAGTAATGCAAATAAATAACCAAAGTTATTTTCAAGTTTTATTTTCGTAACAAAACATGCATATTTTTCATAAAATCAACTTCAATCCATTTTCTAGCATAAGAACCCTGCTTATTTGACTTTTGTAATGTATTATCTATGCTTTGAATCTAAAATATAGTAGTATCACCACTTAAACAAAACAAAAAAAATCACTAATATGTTAATAGTCTACACATGCACAGGACCCATCTAATTAATAAAAATTCAAGAGTTCTAACTATATAATACTACAAGCCCATAATAAGGTAGGCCCATAAGTTAAGCCCAACCTAAGCTCAATTCCCTCCCTGCGATGATTTACACGTGTTTATGTTTATGTTTATGTTTTTTAGTTTTTAAAGAAAAGCTTGGATGACATTCATTGTAATAACTTTAGATCCATGCATGCTTTACGGAAAAGCCAAGGCAATCTCAACTTGAAAAGAATGAAGTATTGACTAGAGGGAAAAGAAAGGGCCTTAAGGTAATTTAGCTCAAAGGATTGGTCTTGTCATGTTTTATTGATTACATAAGCTACGATATTTTCAACAACAACAAAAAAAACTACGATCTGAAAGAAAATCATATTCTAATGTGGGGGTATCTCCTATTTTTTCTCTCTAAAAAAGGGGTGGAGTGTGAGTAGTGTTTGAGGCCCGTGAGGCAACTATAACGGAAGAGAGGGAATCTGGAGGTGGTTCTTGCCGTTTTTGGAAAGTTTTTTGGCAGCCAACTATTGTCAGGTGGTAGAGAGGTACCGTAGGTCATGGCGGAAAGGGTGGAAAAATCTTCTGGTGACACCAATTCTCTGTGGAATGCAAGTGCTCAATATGGAATGGTGGAGGATTTAGAGGAAAATTGGACGGAACTGAGGCTACTAGAGGAGGAAAGAACGGCAATTGAGATTGATGACGACTTACCGAGTGCTCGAAAAGGCTAATTAGTAAGGAGTTGCTGGAAACCACGTTGGCAAAAATATGGAGGATTAGCAAAAAGCACAGTTTACTGAGGTGAGTCTACATATTTTCACCATTGTTTTTGCTAACATTGCTGATAAACAAAGCGTTTGGTCGAGGAATGATTGTTTATAGTGGGTGATTTCAATGAAATCCTTACAAACGATGACAAGTGGGGAGGGAAGGCTAGACCTAAGGGCCAAATGGAATTGTTTAGAGAGGTGATGAGTGAGGTGAATCTGTATGACTTGGGATGGAGGGAGGATAAGTGTACACGAAGCAACTCTCATACTGATGCCACATTCACTAAAGAAGGTTAGATAGAGCAATGGCAAATGGATGAGCATCTATACTTAGGCTTGGGTGGAAGTAATGGTGGCTAGAACTTTCGATCATAAGCCATTGTTAGTCCATCTAGATATGTGGTGTAAAGAGATAGCTTCACAGTTCAGACAGAATAAAAGAGGCTTCAAATATAAGGCTAGCTGGGTCGTAGATGAGGATTGTGAAGTGGTGCTGAGAGAAGCTTGGAGGAGGACTGGGTCTCAGAACCATAATGTCTTTGGTCTGCTGAATAATAGTAGAAAGGCTTTTCAAAGGTGGAGCAAGAATAGGAGACAGAGAAATGGGAAGGAAGTAGAAGAAAAAACACAGCTCTTACAAAGATTACAAGCTGAGGAATGCAGTAGTAATGTAGATAAAATCATAAAGGTATCCACAGAGCTGCACATATTGTTAGAAAATGAAGATCTCTAGTGGAAACAACGTGTGATGCCCCCAGATTTTCGTTTGGGATCGAACAGACATATGAAGCATTGAGACATCCAACACATAGTTACCTGCCCTCGTTCATGACATATAAGATACAATGTTCCTAACATGCATATAGCATTATGCAATATTCGTAGCGGATAATTTTAATTTTCTTGAGCAATACTATGCACCAAACTTATAATATCCCAAATAGTTAAATTGTAATCCAAGCATACTTAACAAAATAAACATCCACGATTTCAGAACGAGTCTTAGAAGACTGTAACCTCAAAAACATGGGAGACCAGACTCCATATTTACATTACAAAAAATACTATTGAGGAAGTTCCTCGAGTAACTCGTGTAACTCGACTAACGAGGCCAAAATACTATCCAAGAACTAACTATGGAAGCTGTAAGCTCTGTGTCGTGTCTGTGGTGTTTAGTCAACCTCCTTCAATCTACCAATACTTGCTCCCTGCTCTGATCTTGACACATTGCCTACCATTCGGGGGGAATGGTAGTTGGGTTTACCACGGTGAGATTTGATTACAAATCTCAGTAAGTTAACAGAAAACTCTCACACAGGTTAATTATGAATGCATGGTAGTAAAAGCATGAATGTATAATTAAAGTCGTAAATAAGCATAGCATAACTTGACATGTAGCATGGCATAACTGACATAACCTGAACTGAAACGTGAACTGAACTTGACTTGCCATGACATGAATTTGAACTTAAAATATAACATGGGCTAGCAACATAACATAAACGTGAACTTGAAATATAACATGAACTTGAATCATGGCATGAACATGAACATACAGAACATAAACATGAACTTGAATTTAACATAAACCTGAGCATAACATGACATAAACGTGAACTTGCGGCATAATGTAAGCATGAACATAACATAACATGAATGTGAACTTGAACATAACATGTACGTGAATATAACATGACATGAACGTGAACTTGAAACATAACGTGAACATGAACATAAAATAACATGAACGTGAGCTTGAACATAACATAAACGCGAACATAACATGATATGATATGAACATGAACTTGAAACTTAACGTGAACATGAACATAACATGTACGTGAACATAACATAACATAACATGAACTTGATCTGAAACTTATTCTTATCTCATCGGGTCTCCATGATTGCTTATTCTTATCTCATGGGGTTACCATGATTGCTTATTCTTAACTTCTTGACATAAACTTGGACTCTTGTTCAATTGACTTAATTAATAACGTGACGATATGGGTGCTACACGGGGTCCCCTTGAGCTGTGTGTCCCTGCCAATTACCGCATCACAACACATGTATCTATACCAACTATGAGTGTGTTAATATTTACTCCACAATTGTTGTGGCCCCACGTATTCTACGTGTCATAATTGCTATGTCTCACGTAGTGTATGCTCCACAATTGTTGTGGCCCCATACTTCATGCTCCACAGTTGTTGTGGCCCTATGAATTATTTGTGCCACACTTGTTATGAACACATGTAAAATAAAATATGGCTCCATTAGCGTTAGTGTCCAGTGCGCCCCGGTGACCAGCTAGTTAGGCCTCATTCACAACCTGTTGAATGTACATTGTCAACCCAGGAAATTTCACACCTATTTAGACACTCTAGCGTGAACAAAGGAGTTTCAGTAGGATATTATCCCATCCTAGCACTTAGGGTCATGATTGACATGAATAACTTAGCACGAACGTAATCTGAAACTTGACTTAACATAAACTTGATCTGACTTATTTACTTAACATGACATACTTACAATGGTGAATATTGCATGATATGACATACATGTAACATATGGCATACTTATCACATATAGCAATACGTGACAGAATAGATTGTGTAACAGATAAATATTCGTGAAAGAATAAATCATGGATAACAGATAAACATGTAATGACGTGGCATGGCATGGCATATATGATAACATACATACATAAATTGTAGTTCCCTTACCCGTCATACATACACAATAAATTGATAGTAAGTTCTACGAGAATAAAGCGCGAAATATGAGGAACTATAAGAGGGTATTCTAAAAGTTATAAATTTAATTACTAACAATTAGAAACATGAAAACAATCTAACTTAGAGTAAAATTATCATTTTACCTTCTATATGTGGGAAAATGATCATTTTACTCCTAACTTAAGGATTTCACCTCCTAACTCCAAAAATATCCAGTCATGTAAATTTTATCCTAAACTCAAATATCAACTCAGAAAGATTTAAAACAAAACACAACTATGAAAAACACAGTATGGCCGAAACATCCATAGGCTATTTCTCTTGATTTTTGTTGTAATTCCTTCCAACTTCAAAACTCATGCTTAAACCAAAATTTTGCAACAAACATCTTCCAATCCTAAGTTTAAAACCATACTTAAAAAATTCATTTAGAAAAAACTAATAATCAACACCAAACGTTTTGTGAAAAGATCCAAACCCTTGAATCACAAGCTTTGACCCTAGATTAAAACATCTCCAAGAATTCTAAAAAATCAAGTCTTACTTCTAACATATTCACAACATCATCATAAGATCAAACATATTTTAAATCATCAAAATAAAGTCACCAAAATCATAAAATAACACTTGGAGCTTTTGGTTTTACACTTAGTCCAAAAACAAAAACTTTTTCCTCAACTAGCTTTGATAAATCTCTTGATCAATGGCTTAAGAAGGTGAGATCTTTGAAATAAAGCATAAAATGGTTTAATAATGTGTCCTAAATAGGATCCAACCATCAAACTTAAAATCACATGACTAAAAATCAATAAAAGGTGGATCTAATCCAAAAACATTAAATCTTAGGCCTAACCGAAATCCTCTTGCATAGAAAAATCATATCTTTGAAACTAATACTAAAAATCTTCAAAATAACATCCTAACATGAAAATAAGAGACTTAGGATCATTATATAAAAATATCAAAGCCTTTAGGGTAAGATCAAACCTTGAAATATTCAAACTTTCTCCAAATAAAAACTGTTTTGCCACTTTTAGTTTTCATGTTTCTAGATCTAAGAGAAAGGTTAATCTTTACCTGCCTGAGGTTCTCCAAGATTTCATTGTTAGAATCCAAAGTTCGCATACCAGATTTGAAAACTTGAGGAAATGGTACCTTAACTAGATTCTTAATTACCTCAGCCTCATTGGGGAACTCGGTACTATCATTGCTTTGTTCCTCTTCAACATCATCTAGCTTATTAGTTGTTGGGATGTGTAAGGACTTACCACTTCTTATCATAATGGCATTGACCTCTTTTAAATTTCCTTGCACCATCTGTTGACCTTGGGGTGTAGATTGAGGTTGAGAAGGGAACTTGCCACGCTCATTCACACTCAAGTAACTCATCATCTTGGATACATGGCTTTTTATCTCCTTGTTTTCTTCAACAACCTGTGTACTCAAAGATTCAAAATTTTGATTAGTTTTACCATGTGCCTCAATAAAAGCATGTAAAATATCTTCTAAGGAGTTCCTAGAAGAAGAAGATGCATGATATGGTGCAGGATATGATATAGGGGGTTGTGCAGACAACTGGCTTTTAGACTTCTAGCAAAAGTTTGGGTGATTTCTCCAACCAGAATTGTATGTATCTGAGTAGGGTGAAAAATGTTTTTTATACATGCCAAGAGAATTGCAATGTTCCTTATACACTACTCTCATTTCAGCAAATGTTAGGCAATCTTGTGCAAGATGATCTACTCCCTGACAAATAAAACAAAGTTTAGAGACATCAACTTGGGGAATAATACGAGCTGCCATAGTTTCCTTCATCTTCAATGCCTCTAACTCTCTAGTTAGGCCCTCCATCCTTGCCTTCAAGTTATATTCTTCTTTGAGATGATTGACTCAATTTAGAATGTGCTTCCAAGTGCAGAAGTGTCAAGTTGTACCAAGGATAAGTCCAGGATCGTATTCCACAGGGACAATGGGTTATCAAAGCGTATAAAGGATCTGTAAGGAACAAATGAATCCAGTATGTGAGATGAAAATAAAATTAAAATGCTATGCCAAAAAAATAATTGAAATTGAATTTAGAGTTTCTAAAAAAAAAAAAAAAATTAACAAACACTTGGGTTGGGTTTGAGATTCTTTTTATCTTGGATTCTAGATAATTTCTCGATTAACAATCCAGTCAAGGAATTGATATTCGGAACATAAAAATTAAGCTCAAGTATTTGCAATATTTTCTCAAGAAATTCTCTAATTTACTAGCCAAATTTATATTCATAAACAATCGAAAGAGACCTTGATAAATTCAAGCTTTTGTTGTGCCTTACGTCAACAACAAAACAAGAGCAAGAGCCGCAATCTATTTTCCATTTGAATCCGACTAGTAATTTTGTGAAATCAACATTAAACAATAATATATTGCATCAAACTAGAATCTAAAATAAATTAAATCTCATTCCACAACCCAAGCTTTAGTAATTAGTTACACATGATATTTTTAGTAACAAAAATAAATCTAAGTGGAATCATATCAAAAACTAAGAAAATATAAATAAACTTTAGAATGAAATAAAAAATAAAAAGTCTATAATATCAACTCGAAGAAATAAGACAAACTAAATTAAAGTAATAAAATTGAAACCAACACTAGGTAATAAACTTGAAACTATAACAAGGTAATAAAATTTAAACTCCAAAACTTATAACAAAGTAATAAAAACTGAAACTTATAACAAGGTAATAAAAACTGAAGCTTATAACAAGATAATGAAAATTGAAACTTATAACAAAGTAATGAAAACTCAAAACTCCAAAACTAATAACTTAAAAATTAACCCCGACAAAGTAAAAAAACTGAAACTCTTCACAAAGTAATAAACTCAAAACTCCAAAACTAATAACTTAAAAATTAACCCCGTAAATAACTTGCAAAATACAAAGGAAATAACTTGCAAAATACAAAGGAAATAACTTGCAAAATAACTCCAACAAGGTAATAAAATTGAAACTCCAAAAACTCTCCACTGCCTTGATGCCCTTTCTCTTCTGAGCTCTCTCCTATTTATAGGAGAGAGCATCCTACCATTTATCAAGAGTGGGTGGCCAAACTTTGAAGAATGGTGGAGTGGGTGGCCTAACTTGGGAGTGGGTGGCCTAACTTTGGTGTGTGCTGTCCATTCTCTTTTAGTATTTTCATAAATGCCCTGCAGTACATAAAAAATGTATTTCTTTCAAAGGCAAATATAGAACTTTATGTATATAAAATATTGACATTAATTAATTTGCATTTAATATTAGAATTTGATGCATAATTAAGTGTTCAATCTTTATTTGATAAAATAAATCACCCATTTAAACAACTTAATTATGCAATTCTAACCTTTTATCAATGATAGATGCCTCCAGTAGAATGAGTTTGATTAGAGTGTGCTCAATTGGTACTATCAAAAGCATTTGGTTCTATCCAACTGTGAGCTTTTCCTGCAAGTTCATTCAAATACTCTATTGCCTCATTCGGGTTCTTCTGCGAAAATTCACCATTACACATCATTTCAACAAATTGATGCTCTTTAGGAGTGAGACCTTCATAAAAATAACTAACTAGATGCCAGTATTCATAACCATGATGGGGACACAAGCTAAGTAACTCTTTAAAACGTTCCCATGCTTGATACCAAGTCTCACTATCCATTTGTGTAAAAGTTGAGATTTGCCTTTTCAAAGTATTAGTCTTATTGTGATGCCCCCAGATTCCGGTTGGGATCGAACGGACATCTGAAGCGTCGGGACATGCAACACATGGTTACCTGCCCCCGTTCATGACATATAAGATATAATGTTCCTAACATGAATCTAGTATTAGGCAATATTCGCAGCGGATAATTTTTTTTTCTTGAGCAATACTATGCACCAAACTTATAATATCTCAAATAGTTAAATAGTAATCCAAGCATACTTAACAAAATAAACATCCACGATTTCAGTACGAGTCTCAGAAGACTGTAATCTCAAAAACATGAGAGGCTAGACTCCATATTTACATTACCAAAATACACTATCGAGGAAGCTTGTCAAGTAACTCGTGTAACTCGACTAACGATGCCAGAATACTATCCAAGAAGTAACTGTGGAAGCTGTAAGCTTCGTGTCATGTCTGCAGTGTCTAGTCAACCTTCTTCAATCTACCAATGTCTGCTCCCTGCTCTGATCCTGACACATTGCCTACCATTCAGGGGGAAAGGTAGTTGGGATTACCATGGTGAGATTTGATTACAAATCTCAGTAAGTTAACAGGAAATTCCCACACAGGTTAATTATGAATGCATGGCAGTAAAAGTATGAATGCATAATTAAAATCGTAAGTAAGCATAGCATAACTTGATATATAGCATGGCATAACTGACATAACCTGAACTGAAACATGAATTGAACTTGACTTGACATGACATGAACTTGAACTTATAATATAACATGGGCTAGCAACATAACATGAACGTGAACTTGAAACATAACATGGACTTGAATCATAGCATGAATGTGAACATACATAACATAAACATGAACTTGAATTTAACATAAACATGAGCATAACATGACATAAACGTGAACTTGAGACATAATGTAAACATGAACATAACATAACATGAATGTAAACTTGAACATAACATGTAGGTGAATATAACATGACATGAACGTGAACTTGAAACATAACGTGAACATGAACATAACATAACATAACATGATATGAACATGAACTTGAAACTTAACATGAACATGAACATAACATGTACGTGAACATAACATAACATAACATGAACTTGATTTGAAACTTAGTCTTATCTCATGGGGTCACCATGATTGCTTATTCTTAACTTCTTGACATAAACTTGGACTCTTGTTCAATTAACTTAATTAATAACGTGACCATATGGGTGCTACACGAGTCCCCTAGAGCCGTGTGTCCCTGTTGATTACTGCATCACAACACAGGTATCTACACCAGCTGTGAATGTGTTAATATATACTCCACAATTGTTGTGGCCTCACGTATTCTACATGTCACAATTGTTGTGTCTCACGTAGTGTATGCTTCACAAGTATTGTGGCCCCATGAATTGTTTGTGCCACACTTGTTGTGAATACACGTAAAATAAAATATGGCACCATTGGCGTTAGTGCCTGGCGCGCTTCAATGACCAGCTACTTAGGCCCCATTCGTAACCTGTTAACTGTACTTCATCAACCCAGGGAATTTCACACCTATTAGACACTCCAGCGTGAACAAAGGAGTTCCACTAGGATATTACCCCATCCTAGCACTTAGGGTCATGATTGACATGAATAACTTAACTTGAACGTGATCTGAAACCTAACTTAACATAAACTTGCTCTGACTTCTTTACTTAACATGACATACTTGTAATGGTGAATATTACATGATATGACATACATGTAACATATGGCATACTTATAGCATATAACAATACGTGATAAAATAGATTGTATAATAGATAAATATTCGTGACAGAATAAATCATGCATAACAGATAAACATGTAATGACGTGGCATGGCATGTCATATATGATAACATAAATACATAAATTGTAGTTCCCTTACCCATCATACATACACAGTAAATTGATAGTAAGTTAGAAGCTAAGTTATCTCTATCGTCGCATTCTACAAGAATAAAGCACGAAATACGAGGAACTGTAAGTGGGTATTCTAAAAGTTAGAAATTTAATTACTAACAATTAGAAACATGAAAACAAGCTAACTTAGAGTAAAATTACCATTTTACCCTCTACATGTGGGAAAATGACCATTTTACCCCTAACTTAAGGATTTCACATCCTAACTCCAAAAATTTCTAAAATTTACATTGCTCATGTAAATTTTATCCTAAACTCAAATATCAACTCGGAAAGATTTAAAACAAAACACAACTATAAAAAACACACTATGGCCAAAACATCCATAGGCCATTTCTCTTGATTTTTGTTGCAATTCCTTCCAACTTCAAAACTCATGCTTAAACCCAAATTTTGCAACAAACATCTTCCAATCGTAAGTTTAAAACCATACTTAAAAAATCCATTTAGAAAAAACTAATAATCAACACCAAACGTTTTGTGAAAAGATCCAAACCCTTGAATCACAAGTTTTGACCCTAGATCAAAACATCTCCAAGAATTCTAAAAAATCAAATCTTATTTCTAACATATTCACAACATCATCCTAAGATCAACCATATTTTAAATCATCAAAATAAAGTCACCAAAATCACAAAATAACACTTGGAGTTTTTGATTTTACACTTAGTCCAAAAACAGAAACTTTTTCCTCAACTAGTTTTGATAAATCTCTTGATCAATGGCTTAAGAAGGTGAGATCTTCGAAATAAAGCATCACATGGTTTAAGAATATGTCTTAAATAGGTTCCAACCATCAAACTTAAAATCACATGACTAAAAATCAATAAAACATGGATCTAATCCAAAAACATCAAATCTTAGGCCTAACAGAAAATCCTCTTGCATAGAAAAATCATATCTTTGAAACTAATACTAAAAATCTTCAAAATAACATCCTAACATGAAAATAAGAGACTTAGGATCATCATATAAAAATATCAAAGCCTTTAGGGTAAGATCAAACCTCGAAATATTCAAACTTTCTCCAAATAAAAACTGTTTTGCCACTTCCAGTTTTCAAGTTTCTAGATCTAAGAAAATCTATCATCAAAAGCTTTAGTCATGCAACAAAACCTCAATGAACACTCTTAAACACATGCTAGAAACACTCCATAAAATTTTCAGACCAAGATATGTCCATTAGCTTGGTCAAAAACTCCAAAACATAACATATTCTCCAGATTCAAGCCCAAAATGACCTTTCCATGGTTAAAAATACTTTTGACCAACCAAATGACCATGAAATGATAAAAATAATATATATATGGAAACTATACGCAAAGAGGAACAACCTTTATGAAGAAGTCATTGTGTGAAAATACTTACAAATGGTTGAAAAGCTCCACGCAAAAAGATCCAGAAATCTGCCCGAGAGAGCTCTTTTGGGTTTCTCTCTAAGAAGGGGGTGAAGAAGTGATTGAAGGGAAATAAGTGTGTCTTGCACGACTCTATGATTCTGGAGGGGGAAGATATGGACTTAAATGACCATTGATTAGAGGTAGATATGTGACATAAACTAGAGAATAGTGAAGGGAGAGGACAGCCTGTAGAAGCTGTGAGGTATGGAGGTTGATGGGGTGGGTTTCTCCATCTCATTAAGGCACTATTGGGTGCAGCGAAGGGCAGTGAATAGTATGCCATATGGGGGAGGAAACTTCTCCAAGAAGCCTTGCCAAGGTGGCCAAATTCGTGGGCCTTGGTGGGCCTCAACCAAGTGGGCTTCAATTTGGGGTTTAAAGGGGGTTTGGTTAGGGTTTGAGATGCTATCAAGCCCAAATCTAATTTTTCTTGGCCCAATCAAATTTGCAAGGTTTAAAATGTTGGATAAAGATGTCATAATAAAAATTTGAGAAATTAATAGCATGTGGAAGTGATTTAATCAAGTGATTAAATACAATGCTAGAAATTAGATCAAAAAGGGTTTGAAGGCCAACTTTAGGGTTTGGGGAGACCGTTTAGGGTTTCGATTTCAACCAAGTT
This sequence comes from Carya cathayensis, assembly GCA_011037825.1. NCBI lineage: Eukaryota > Viridiplantae > Streptophyta > Magnoliopsida > Fagales > Juglandaceae > Carya > Carya cathayensis. The sequence continues at coordinate 70,791 of QGSO01000935.1, read as the reverse complement.
TTTGGGGTTTCAATTGGATTCCAACCATTTAGGGTTTCACTAAGGTTGAAACCCTCTTTGATCTGGCTCAATTTGGTCGATCAGATGAAAAAGGTTTTGCTTAGGTGGCATGATCTCACACCTTGATTTCCTTCACAAATCCATCTAATGGTTCCTCTTTGTACCGAGTATCTAATACTATTCACTATGTGTGGCTAAAATCTTGCCAAGTGTCTAAATAAAACTTCTCTAACCTAATTTGGACATTCCACACTGTGATTTTGAAAACACTGCACTTAGTACGCTTATCGAGGTTACTATTCACTCAAGAAAAAAAGTAATAAACTTAGTATTGAAAAATCCTAAATATTCATATTAACCTACAATAAAAACCGTTTACCAAAGCTCAACACCGAAGTGCCCCTATAAATAAATTCACAATTTCGAACAGTCGTTCGTCCGAATTTATGAAAATTGGTTATTACACTATAAAATCCTAAATATTCAACTGAGTCTACTGGTGTAAACTATAACATATTCTAACACTTCTAACTACCTCAAACAATTAAAATCGCACTTCTGGTACCATAGTGAGTGATAATACTAATTATGTTGACAGATTAAAACCTTTGCGATTAGCCGATTTGTGAAACCTTACTGAGTTTTCACGAGGTTCCTCAAGTCTATAGAAATTCTACTATTGAATTTCTAGCGGGCTGTTACACTTATGATGAGGAAAGTATTTTTTGAAAAAAATTTAGGTCATCTCGGCCCATGACCCAATCGACCGTGGTCTCAATGAATGCATCCAACTCTTTGCGTTATCCTTTAGGGAGAAAGGAAAAAACTTAAGTTGAACAACATCTACAGTGCCAGGTTGACCATAAAATGTAGCAACAACCTCTTCAAACTCCCTAATATGCACATATGGATTTTCACTCTCTAAACCATGAAAAGTAGAGAGAAGTTTTATTATACCTATTTTGAAATCCATTGGAGGAATATTGGGGGGAAATATAATGCATGGTGGTGTTGCTATGTGTGTAGGGTGAAGGTACTCATGTAAAGTCCTAGGTTGATCTTTGTGCACACTCATTTTTTCAGAACTAGCTGGATTATCAAACAAATGATTAGAAAAATTAGACTCTGACTCTGACTCTAACACTGGTCTATAAGCAAACCGACCCAAGGCTTCTTTATACCTGTGCATGCAAGGTAGAGAAAAATGCAAAAAAAACAAAAAAAACTACAAAAAGAAAAAGAAAATAAAATAAAGATGCAACAAGCTAAAAGAGGGAACGAAGTTACCACCTTTACAAACTGCTAAAAAGAAAACTATCTAATAATTCTTCTATTGTCTCCCTGGCAATGGCGCCAAAATTTGATTACACCCAAAGAATAATGCGGTAGTTCTTGTACAGCTTTGGGTTGTTAATTACACTGAGAGACAAATTAAAAGAATAGCAGAAGGACCAAAGAAGCTAAAGAAAAATATTAAATAATTAATGGAGAAAAAAGATTAATTTTAAATGCAAATAAAAGTGAAGCAAAGTGATTAACGGAAAAAGTACTCAAATTTAACGAACAGTAGAGCGTCGGGAATCCCTTGCACAAATCTGATATTTTAATTATTCTTAATTTATTGAATAACTCAATTGAGAACTCAATTTCCAAAATTTCCAATCGGAATGTATACATTTATAAACCAAAATTAAACGAAATGTAACCCTTTGAAAAATCATTCACCACTTTTAAATATGTAAATTACTATCCCTATTGAGAAAATTCAACGACAACAATATATTCAGGGAGCGATATTGCAACAAAGAACTAAATCAATATAGATAAATAATTGATCAAATCATAATCAAAGAACCAATCCATTCAATAAAAAAAGCATGACTGAATCCATAAACAGAATAAATTCTATGATTACTCGGAGAAGAAAACATCAACAATTAATTGATAATGATAAAAGAAAAGAGTTTTAGTAATTGAAAATCAAACACATAAATTAAAAATACCATCTAATGTGCAAGTTCATCCTAGCCCTACTTGAGAATTTAGTTACCTATAAATATAATGGACAACAAAAATCTCTAGAGAAAAATAAAGCAAACGGCAACCATGGAAGTGATTTTCTCCTCTTTTCAAATATGCCTCTTGTGCCTTCGCTCCTGTCATGGGTGTGCTTGTGGGGCAATGGCCTTGAAGGAGGTGGTTGCTATATTGAAGAAGGAAGTAGAAGAATAATGAGATTAACTGAAGGAAGAGGAGCAGTTAATAATACAGGGCGTTTTGTTGCTGAGTAGTTTGTGTGCTGGTATAAGACATGTGTTGTGTGTTTTAATGAAACGGGGCACTTAGGGAGGTGTCGTTGTAAGTAGAAAGAATAGGTTTAATGAAATGGTGAGTTTTGGGTTGTTAGAAGTTTGATGCGTTTTTATGTTAGGAAGTTGCGGTTTGTGTCATCTTACTGAGTTGTTCAGTATAAATAGCAGGATCGATCTTGCATGTAACTACCTTTTGATGAATAAGAATCTTGAAGTCTTGGAGGTTGGGAGTTCCTCGAAAATTCCCCGATCAGGTTCAATATGGAATTTGGCGTTTGATTCATTCTCGTGCTGTGCATTTCTTGTGTATTGTTCTCATTCTTAGTGTTCTGGGTGAAACTTAGCAAGCAGAAGTGTTCTTGATCATTTAGTGATGGTTCTTGATTATCAAGAACGTTACAAGTGGTATCATAGAAGTGGGTCCTGGGAGTTTATGATGGCAGAAGGTACTCGAGGAGCGTTGAAGGTTCAACAAGAAATACCCCTACGACAGCAAGAGTTGTTTCAGAAGCAATTGGACCAGCAACAACAACTCATTAATTGAGTGACAGAAAGGTTAGACGAAGTCTCTGACATGTTACGTGGTGTAGTTAAAACTGTAAATGTCATTTCTCATAGAGATAGAAATAAAGATAGAGAGGTGTCTAATGAGCCAAGAACTTATGAGGAGGGGTGTTTTTCAAAGGGGTCTTAGAATGGATTTTCTACCTTTTAGTGGTAATGATCGAGCTGGTTGGGTTTTTAAGGCTAATCAGTATTTTGATTGTTTTCAAGTCCCTTTTCATCAGAAGTTGATGGTGGTTTCGCACCATGCGGAGGGTGAGGCTTTGGTATGGTACCAAAATGCCTTAGATTCGGGGTAATTTAATTCTTGGGAATCATTGGTTTTTGCAATGCTAGTAAGGTTTGGGCCATCAACATTTGATGACCCAATGGAGGCTTTGACCAAATTGAAGCAAACCAGTTCTGTGAGTTTGTATACTTCACAATTTAAGGCTTTGGCAAATAGGCTTAAAGGCCTGTCTGAAAGGCATAAGCTTAGTTGCTTTATTAGTGGGTTAAAAGACGAGATTAGAATTCATGTCAAGATGTTTCATCCATTGAATCTTGGTACTGCCTTTGGGTTAGGAAAATTACAAGAGGAGTATGTCTTGTCCTCGAGGAGACCTTGTAGACAGAATGTGCAGTATGCTGATAAGTTACCTTTTATGGGTACTCTGGATTCAGCTAATAAATGACCAAGAACTATTTTTCCTTTAAGGAATGTTCATTATGCTCAAATGGATGAAAAAAAGGGAAAAATGATTGTGCTTTCATTGTGATGAAAAGTGGAATCCCAGGCATGTGTGCAAGAATCCCCGTGTTTATTTCTGGGGGTATCAATAGCAATGCCATGAATTTATTGCGCAGAATTGGGTCTTTCTCTGTAGAAATACTTATGGATTCAGGAAGCACTCATAATTTCCAAGATCCATTGGTGGTTGAGGCAGCCAATCTTAAGGTGGAAAGTGATGTATGCTTGCAAGTAAAAGTTGCAAATGGGGCTAAGATTGTCAGTCAAGGCAGTTGTGTAGAGGCTGTTAACATTCAGGGGTCTAAATTTGTAGTTCCATTTCATGTCCTGACACTAGGGGGATGTGACATTGTTCTTGGGGTTCAATGGCTCAAGACATTAGGTCCTATTCAATGGGACTTTACCAACATGTCTATGGAATTCTTGGTAGCAGGCAAGAAGCTTTTGTTACAAGGTATGGTTGCTGGAAATGTAGAGATGGAAGCTGGAGTGAATATTTTGAAGTCACTTTTGTGAGGAAGCAAGGGTGGCTTTTGCAATTAGTAGCAGTGCAAGAAAAGGATGAAAAGCAAACAATACAACCAGAAGTGGAGAGCCTTTTAAAGCAGTTTAAAACTGTTTTTGAAGAGCCAATGGGTTTGCCTCCACCTTGGGCTTCAAACCATCAATTTGTTTTGAAGGGTGGTTCTGCCCCAGTGTCAGTAAGGCCTTATAAATACCCTCATTATCAAAAGTCTGAAATTGAGAAGATTGTTCAAGATTTACTGAAGAATGAAGTGATTAGACCTAGTCAAAGTCCATTCTCTTCACCTGTTTTCCTTTTTAAGAAAGCTAATGGAACATGGAGAATGTGCACGGATTATAAAGCTCTTAATCAAGGACAAAGTCTCAATTCCTGTCATTGATGAACTCCTTGATGAGTTGCATGGAGCACATTATTTTTCAAAGCTTGATTTAAGGTCAGGCTATCATCAGATTAGGGTAAGAGAGGAAGACATTCCTAAAACAGCATTTAGAACTCATGAGGGCCACTATGAGTTCTTGGTAAGTCCATTTGGGCTTACCAATGCCCTTGCCACATTTCAAGGCTTGATGAACCATGTCTTTAAACCATATCTTAGGAAATTTGTTTTAGTTTCCTTTGATGATATTCTGGTTTATTGTAAAGACTTGAAGGACCACCTTGAACACTTAAAAACAGTTTTATCTGTTTTAGAGTAGCATACTCTCTTTGCCAAAATGTCTAAGTGTCGATTTTGGGCTATCTTGGCCATATTATTTTTGTGGAAGGAGTTCAGGCTGATCCTACAAAGATAGCAGCTATGATTGAATGGCCAGCTCCTAGGAATGTGAAAGCATTGAGAGGTTTTTTGGGCCTTACTAGGTATTACAGAAAATTCATAAGGGGCTATGGATCTATAGCTACTCCCTTAACTTTGTTGTTGAAAAAGAATTCTTTTTTGTGGTCTGAAGCAGCTGAAAAAAGTTTTCACAGTTTGAAGAATGCAGTAGCTAATCCTCCAGTTTTGAAGTTGCCAGATTTTAGTAAAGAATTTACTTTGAATGTGATGCTTCTGGAGTGGGGTTGGTGGCTATTTTGATGCAAGAGGGACACGCTATAGCATTTTTTAGCAAGGCTTTGAAGGGCAATGCACTATTTTTGTCCACTTATGAAAAAGAATTCCTGACCTTGGTGAGTGCAGTGGGTAAATGAAGACCATACCTGTTGGGTCAAACTTTTAAGATAAAAACAGACCAACAGGCTTTGAAGTTTTTATTGGAACAAAAAATAGCTATTGAAGCTCAACAAAAGTGGATCTCAAAGCTTATGGGTTATGATTTTCAAGTGGACTACAAGAAGGGTCGAGATAACAAAGTTGCTGATGTACTTTCAAGGAAAATGGAGGATGAGTCAGCAACACTGGCCTTAATTTCTTTTCCTACACCAGTATGGTTGGATGACTTGAAACAAAGTTATTCTCTTTCTGTTGAGATTACTAATCTGGTTGATGCATTGCAGTAGGGTCAACAAGTTCCTAAGGAATACTCTTTGTAGCAAGGCCTTCTTCTAAGGAAGGGTAGATTGGTCACAGTGCCTGGTTCTCCATTTAAGCAAAAGGTCTTACAGCACATTCCTTATAGTCCAAAGGCAGGACATGTTGGATACCATAAGACCCTTCAAAAAGCAAAACTGGACTTTTACTGGCCAGCTATGAGAATGGATATCAGAAAATTGGTAAGGGAATGTTAAACCTGTCAAGTTAATAAAATTGAAAATGTTTGTCCAGCTGGTTTACTTCAACCTTTACCCATTCCTCAAGAGCCTTGGTATGATATTGCCACGGATTTCATTGAGGGTCTTCCTAGTTCAAAATGCATGACTGTTATACTGACTGTAGTGGACAGGTTGACCAACTATGGTCATTTTTGCCTTTGGCACATCCTTACATAGATAGCAGGGTAGCTGAGGTATTTTTTTCTGGAGTATTTAGGCTTCATGGCCTACCCAAGACCATAGTGTCTAACAGAGATGTGGTTTTCACAAGCCTTTTCTAGAGAGAATTGTTTAAAATGCATGGGACTACACTGGCTTATACTTCAGCTTACCGTCCTCAATCTGATGGTCAAGTTGAGGCTTTAAACAAGTGTGTGAAGGCTTATTTGAGAGCATATGTGGGGTCTAAACCAAAGGATTGGTGCAATTGGTTACCCATGGCTGAGTCGTGTTACAATACCACTATCCATTCATCAACAGGATTTTCACCTTTCCAAGCTTTGTATGGAATTCCACCTCCAAAGCTTCTGACCTATGTACAAGGCACTATTGCCAATGCAGTAGTGAATCAGCATTTGAGATATCGAGCAGATGTCTTAAGACTTTTGAAAGAAAACTTGAAGAAAGCACATAACAAAATGAAGATGCATGTAGATAGAAGGAAGACTAAAAGAAGTTTTCTAGTGGGGGATTGGGTTTTTCTTAAACTACGGCCTTATAGATAGAAAACTGTGGCTGTGAGACATAACTTAAAGTTATCCCCTAGATATTTTGGACCTTTCTAGGTGCTTCAAAGGATTGCTTCTATAGCTTACAAGCATGCTTTGCCTTCTTCATCAAAAATACATCTTGTGTTTCACGTTTCGTGTCTTAAAAAGAAATTGGGGGATCAGATTTCTCCATTACCAACCTTACCACCAGTTGACAGTGATGGTGTGATTCAGCCAGAGCATGAGAAGATTTTGGAGAGAAGGATTAAAAAGTAGGGGAACTATGGTTGTACTGAAGTGCTCGTCAAATGGATTAGGGCTGCTATGGAGGACAGTTCATTGGAATTACTGTGGAACCTCATAATTCATACCCTCATTTGGTGGGGTCAGTGTTGTAATTGTCACGGGTGTGCCTTGGGGGCAAGGCCTTGAAGAGGTGGAGATTGTCACGGGTGTGCTTGTGGGGCAATGGCCTTGAAGGAGTTGTTTGTTGTATTGAAGAAGGAAGTAGAAGAATAATGAGATTAACTGAAGGAAAAGGAGCAGTTAATAATATGGGGCGTTTTGTTGCTAAGTAGGGTGTGTGCTAGTATACGACATGTGCTGTGTGTTTTAATGAAACGGGGCACTTAGGGAGGTGTCGTTGTATGTAGAAAGAATAGGTTTAATGAAACTGTGAGTTTTGGGTTGTTAGAGACAAATTTATAGCCTTTTAAAATATCTTTCTAATGCATCAAGAATCGCATCAATCCGATATGTGAGTATAAAGTTATGGTTAAAATACTAAAGTATGTCCAGACTGTCTTCTAGCAAATTTCAGATTTAGACTTTTTGCAGTTTCCTTTTGTGATTTTTTTTTCTTGATCCAAATTGCTCTCAAACCCCATGAAACTCCTCCTTTAAATTTGACTAGGCTTTGACTTGCTATTTTATAAACTCTTAAATTAAACATAAAAAACTGTTTAAGAGTATCCCAACATAAATAGAAACTCAATTCAAGAATAAATATTAATTCCTATGATTTCTATTCACATTTTAGTATTTTAATCCAATAATAGGGTATTTAGAGTCCACTTCTATGCACTCATCAACACCAAACCAACTCACTTTCTCTCTTGCTCTCCATTTGCCCTCAACGAAATCTATCCTTTAGACTGGGTTTCAAATAGTTAGCACTCTAAAGTTTGCTCAGAGGGTTTGAATAGGGAGAGCAGAGACGTTATGCAACTTAAGGAACATGTAGACATATTCATTGCAAAAGGATTTGCTTCTACTTCTGTTCATCATTTTGGACCAAATATTGCACTATCATTCATTGCAAAATTATCTAGATTTTTTCTGTTACTCTTCTATATATTTAGCATATTTGGGGCTTTAACAGACCCTTATTAGGTATCTTGCACCAACACCTGCTGTTAGGGGGTTTTCATCAAGGGCCTCACCCCACAGAGGCCAGCCTGGGCCCAACATCAAGCATGTCCCCTATATCCCGAGTAGCTTAAGGTGGCCTGGCACAAACCCGCAGGGGATCTCCCAGTGGTTTAGAATCAACCCATGACTCGCTTAGGTCAAGCATAACTGCCCGCATTGAGATTGGAAGTTGCAGAAGAAGCACGGGAAACCAAGTCAGATGAAAGAAAAGGAAGCACATCAAGGGAAGAGACTGGACTATCCAGCGACGCCAAGAGACCACGCCACATTAAATGTGTTCACCAGATAACCATGCCGCATTAAATGATTGATTCCAGAGGGTCACGCAGTATTAAAGATAGCATGATGGAAGGAGTTTCGCGAGGATTCCCCTTTCTCCCAGATCGCAGGGCATGGCCTCCTGACTCTCTAAGCCAAGTATAAAGGGTCCCTTTGACTAATAGGTAAGGGGATCAAATCCTCTGGCTAAAATACAACAACGCTCATCATCTCCTCAATTCCCCCACTGCTTAGAAAATCCAAGCTATCTTAGGCATCGGAGGTCCCTTGGGCCACCCCAAGACCGACTTTCCTAATGCCTTCTTCATTGTTGCAGGCCCCTGAAACAGAAGAGCTGGACCGCTGAGGACCTGGCCCAAAGGTGTACAAAACACATCGTTAGGAGTTCGTGCCGTCTATGGGATTTGAAAAATTGTAAAAGCAAACATGTCCTTCGTATACCTGCAAGAACCCATTTTCAATTGGTCTGAGACCCAGAAGAAGAAACCTTAGGTGACATGGAGACAGATTGGCAGCCATGGAATAGCTCATTGAAAAGCTCACCAACGAAATGGACGCCCTCTGAGCAAAGACCTAGGCCCTCACGAGCAACCTTTAAGAGTCAGCTCACCATGGAGATCCAAGCACCAATGAGCACTAGGAGTCTTGGAGGGGAGAAGAGGGCGAAAATGACCAAAAAGAGAGGAAATGTATGCAAGATGAGTTGTTCAACCTCAAGGGAATTTATGAGAAAATGGGGAGCTCATCTACAGTAGATCAGCTACTCATCGGTATGGTTGCCCTACAACGCAAATGTGATGGCTATTCCGCTACCACCAAAGTTCTGGGTCCCACCTATGGAGACATATGATGGGACTCGGGACCCATTTGAGCATTTCAAAACCTTCAAGGCTCACATGACGTTGCATGGGTTTCCCTGGGAGGTGGCCTATAGATCCTTCCTACTGACCTTGAGGGGACTCACAAGGACGTGGTTTGGCTCCCTAGCACCCGGCTTCATTGGAAACATTGATGAACTAACTCGCCTATTCCTCACCCACTTCATGGCTAGCATGAGAAGAAGGCGCTCTGCCGCCTTCCTTCTCACCATCAAATAGTGGGAAGATGAAAACCTGAAAACCTTTCTGGCTCAGTTTAACAAGGAGCTAATGATCACAGAGGACCAAGATGAAAATATCACCCTAATAGCACTCCATGGGGGAGTTTGGTCCCAATCGGTGTTCATGGTAGAACTACCCAAAAGGACCACCATGCCCCTCTGAGAGTTCATAGATAAAGCCGAGAACTTTATAAATGTCAATGATACCCTCTGCGCATTGGCCAAACCCAAACGACAAGAGCTAGTGCGAGCAAATAGGAAAGGAAAAAGCCACACCTGGGAGAAGGCTGAATGAAAGCAACGGGAGGTAAGGAAAGAAGAGCCCACCGTAAGGAACTTGCCACAGAAGCATGACCGATCAACATTCACCCTCATGAAGAAGGATAAACAACCAAACCCAGAGGAATGTCGTTACTGCACTTACCATCAGTCGACCACCCATGGCATGGGACAGTGCCGTTCACACTGGGGGGGACCAGAGCTCCACCCTCCCCGTCCTGACAAATGGAGCTACCATGAAGGGAGCATTCTTGGGAGAGGAGTCCTGGCAAAGGATCTCAGTAGAGGAGGCTAGAAAGCCCAAGAGGGAGGGAAGCCGAACGGGGAACACCTCTTGTCCCTCCACAGCAACCACACCAACAGCTGCCCCTGGTGGGAGAAATCCCATACCATTGCAGGAGGTTTTGTCCGTGGAGGCGCAACTTCATCTGGAAGGAAAGCGTAGGCGAGAGCGGCCTGATATCAGGAAGTTTAGTTGTCCTTGACTCACTCAAAAATGAGTAGCACTAATGGTATCCCAAGTGCAGGAGGATGTCGTGTAATAATTAGGAATAAATTCCTAGATCGTCTCCTCAGGGAAAGTTACTCAAAAATTAAACTCGTTGAAAAAGTGTGAAAAACTTCACAAAGAGAAAATAAGTGGATGGTATGTGCAATGGATGGAGAGGTTACTAGTCATGGACTAGATTCATATTTTTAGATTTGTTTGTCAGATTTAAATGTAAATGACTAATAGATTAAATTCAGAAATTAATAAAACTAAATTAAGAATTTAAACTAGATTAGAAAGTAAATAACAAGCATGCACTAAATATTGAAAAAAAACCCCAAATTAAAGATTCAACACAAAGTTATGAAAATTAAATAAACATTATCAAAAATAAAATACACAAAAAATGGCACGAGAACATAAAAGTGAAAGAAGAGATAACAAATAAATAAAGATGCTCTACTCCAAAGAAAATAAAAGAGAAAAGTATCCGAAAGAAAAGAAACGCTGAACTGAAAAGCGATTAAAATGCTGAACGAAACAAGGAAATGTAAATAGAGAAGAAGAACAGTAAGAATAAAAAAAAATTGTATCCAACGTAAAAATGAAACATGAACCAAATAAGAACAACAACGTAAAAAAAATAAATCGCCGTCTTCAACAAGGTCTGGAACCAAAGAAAACTAGAATGAAAATAATAATAAAAGCTGAAGCTGCCGAATGATTCGGTAAAAATGAAAAATAAAATAGAAACTGAAATTGCCGACTCAATGGCTTGTACCCGAAAAGGAAAATAAAGAAAGCTACTGCATATGTCTAAACTAATAGGAAAGAAAACAATAAACGAGCCACCAATGGAAACTCGGAAATGAAGAAAAAAAATATTGTAACTCCGTTTGGTCTGGAATTCTACTGCATAAGCTAAAGAAGAGAACCATTAAATTGATTTCTCCTGCTTCTCTAAAGAAATCCCAACGTAAAGAATAAAACTAAAAATAAAATGAAGCTACTCATTGCAGAAATTAACTTCCGTCTACACTCTGTCCGTAAATCCAAGGAAAAAAATAAAATCTGGCCAACTAACATCCCCTAGAACCAATGTAAAGTAAACTAAAAACAAGTCAAAAAAAATGCAAACAAACCGAATAAAGTGTGGCAAGAACACTACAAGCCGAACTAAAGCAAGAAGAAGAAGAAGAATAAAAACTGCCCAGACCCTCTGTTCTACAATCTCTGAAAAAAACAGTACGTGAATAAGGATGCTGGAAACGAAGAATGAAGTAATATAAGCTTAATGCATTCTAACGTAAATGACAGAAGAAAGAACAACAAGAAAGCAAAAAAATAAATCTCAAACTGCCCTTTATCAGGTCTGAAATGAAAACAAAAATTCTCCAGAAAAGAAACAAACGTAAGAGAAAGCAAGAAATTTAATGCTAGCGGAAGACCCTCCGAAGTGTTCTCCCCTGGTTTTCCTCTGCTTCTCTACTGGTTTTATATCCTCTTCAAGCCCACTCAGCCGAAAGTTTTATGTTTTTTTTATTCTCCTTCCAGCTCCATGTCCAGCTTTCCTTTCCTTAGTGTTTTTTTCTTCCCAACCGAAGTCAATTTTTCCTTCTCTTTTCATTTTCTGGTTGCCTTCTCTGCATGTGTGAGCTGCCGTGATTTTCTGCAGGTGTGCTGAGTTCCATGTTTTCTGTTTTAGGTGCCGTAATTGTTGATTTTCTTGCATTTGTTTTCTCTGCATGTATGAGCTGCCGTGAATGATACTACTTTCTGCATGCACTGGTTTCTGCATGTGCTTGTTCTGCATTAAGGTTTGCCGTGTGCTGCATGTTTTCCTGCTGTTGCAAGTTTCTTCATTTTCTCCCGTGATTGATGCATTTCCATTCTCTGCATGTGTTCTGCTTTTCTTCTCCATGTGCTGAGTGCTTTGTTTGTTCTGCATTTTTCCGTGTGCTGCATGTGCCGTGGGCTCCAGCATGTGTGATTGACTTTCTGCTGCAAATGTGCCGTGACTTTTTGAGTTTGCTTTCCGCAGGTGTTGTCCAACTTTTCTGCATGTGTGGTGCCGTGGTTCAGCTTGTTTTTCCTGCTGATGTAAGTTGCTGCTGCCGTGAGTTGCTTATTGTGTAAGCTGTCCAACTTTTCTGCATGTGCGTGAGCTGTGTGTTGTGAGTTCCAGCTTGTGTGATGTAGGTTGCTTCTCTTTATTTTCTGCATTGATGTGCAACTTTCTGCATGTGCATGTGTCCACTTTCCATCTGTGAGTGATGCTGTCCGAATGAGACCTGCATGTGTGAGCTTTCTGCTGCTTTGCTGCATGTGTGAGAGTTGCCGTGAGAGTGCTTTCCTGCATGTGTTTCTGCTTTGCAGCCGTGGGAGACTTTTCATGTGCTAAAGCACAACTTTCAGCACTTTCTTTTCCAATTTCTGCACGTCTCTCTTTAATCATGCACTAACCGACTGCACACTCTCAATTCAACCAATTCATGCACGGACTCACTCCAATTAATGAAAACTTAAACACCCACCTACACCTTACTTTTCAAGACACCTCTCTTGCATGACACCTCACCTTCACTACTAAATTCCTACCAATTTGAGCATGCACTTTTGATGATCTCGTAAATTTTATTTAAACTGGAAATAAAGAGATAAAACAAATTAAAATTCAGAAGAATAGAATATTAAAAAAAAATATATTGTGAGGAAATATTGTCCAAATAAATCATAGTTATAAAATTAAGCATAAACATGATATTAATCAATTGAAAATCACAACTCGTATTTATGCTTATTAACCATTTTTCTATCTAAAACCAATAAATAATGTCACGAAGTAATTGAAATACATTGGTTTTAAATAGCTAAAATATGCAATATCTCAGCTCAATCAGTCCTCCTTGTAACAACCCGCACATTTCTTTTAAAATTATGAGCCTCATTCTACGTGCCAAACTTTGATGGCGTGTTTCAAAGATACCAAGCGAATTTTTAAATCAAGCCCAGTTCTTTAAAACTTACGAATATTTTAAATGTCCTGGAAATATTTGTATGTGGTATTTCTAGTGTTATCGAGCTAATCTTGTTTTTAAAAAACAAAATTATAATATCTTTGAAGAGCTCAAAAAATATTATAATTGTGAAAAATTATTTAATTTAAATGATTTTATTTATTTAAGAATATCACGAGATTTAAAATATGTTGAAAACTCTAAATTAATTTAAACGGTTTTATTTTCTTCAAATAATAAACAAGACTAATAATTTTAATTAATGATGAAAGAATATTATTTTATGAACTTTAGTCTATAAAATAATATTTTATTTTTTTTCCTCTCAGTGTTTTAAATTAAATAAATGTTTACGCATATTCAAATCAATATTTAAACTCATCGTTAGATCATTTTGTATATCCCAAAACGAAGGGCCTGGATTAAATATCCAAACCCCTAGCCTTTTCCCTCCAATTTTTCTCTTTCTCTCTCTCTCCTCTCCCTCTCTCCTAGCCTGATGGAAAGCTCTCTCTTTCTCTCCACCGTGCTTCTCGTCCAACACAACCCCTTGCTGTCATGCCTAGCCTCACCTTGCCACCACCGTAGCTCCACCACCCCGCTGGCGACTCACCTCACACCAACAGGCCCCCATGTGCGTTCTCTCTCTCCTCCCACGGCAACTCCACCGAAAATTGGTGAAAACCCATTTCTTTCACCCCCACACCGCCGTACACGGCAACACAGTTTCCTCGCTGGTCACCAGCCACTCCCTCCCCTCCGGCAAACTCCCCCACCTCAGCCTCCCTTCCTTACGTGCTCTCTCTCTTTCCCTAGAGCAGCTCGACTAAAATGGGTTTCAAAACCCATTTTCTCACCTTGCACCACCGTGCACCTCCTTCCAGGCCACCGGGCCCCACCAATGGCCTTCTTCCTTCACTGGTGACCAACCCTCACCGAACCCTCTCCCTCCCCATGGCACACATGTACACAACTCATAAATGGGTTTCATGTATGGGTTCCTCCACTTGCGCCATTGTGCACGGCTTCTCAAGCCACCAAACAGCTACCCACGGCCTACCTTGACCACCATGGCTCCTCCTTGGCCTACTCCTTGCCAACCAAGCCTCCCTCTCCATTTCCCATGCTTTGAGACCCATGGCCCAAATTCCTCCACGGATCATCGTGCCTACTCCGTGTGCCACATCAGCCCCACCATGAGGCCATAACTCTAGGACCATGACGAAACCTTTCCCCACTCATATGCACACCCATAGCCACCTTCTGTTGCCCAAACAACCATTGTACATGGTTTAACCACCACATACGACTCTTCCAACACCTTGACCATGACGGGCAGCAAGTAACGCGCAAGTTATCTCATCAATGGTATAGCCCTCTATCCCTTGTTATTTATATTAAACGTTAGTTGATAGGTTGTGGACTGTGCTGTTAGTATTGTGGAATTCACTGCATAGTTATGAAGTAGAGTGTGGTTGTGTAGTGAAGTGTTGGGCATAATTGTGTAGTGTGTGGATTGTGCTATGAAGTATGGGTATGAGGTATATGCCTTAGTTGTAATGTAGTGTAGTGTTGTGAGGAAGTACACGTGGAGTGTACTCCATGTGGTGCGGCGATGCACCATGTGGTGTGCGCCGTAGTGACGTGTGGCATAGTGTGAAAACAGTACATGTGACTTGTGCTCCGTGTCATGTAGTGACGCACCGTGTGGTATGCATCGTGGTAATACATGATGTAGTGAAGGGAGTACACAAGATGCATACTCCATGTTGTATAGCGATGCACCATATGGCGTGTCACGAAGAAAAGGATGGCCGCATACTAGAGAAGCGTAGCATGTGTTGTGTAGCGTCGGGAACTGTGTAGCAGTGTCCCGAAATAACTATGATGTGGCCTGCAGTTTGAGGTGACAAGTGTCGCCTTGTAGTTGATTTATAGCTTAGAGTATGTGTGAAGTGATGGGGTAGTGTAAGAGTAGCTCAGCGGGAGCATGATAGGGGCTCATAATGTAACTTAGGATTTGTCTCGAGCTATGTGACGTGACGGAGATGTAGTGGTGAATGGAGTCTTATCGTGTTAAGTGTTGGGATGAACTTGTAAGGGGCCAGAAAGTATGAAGGTCCTGCTGATCGGGTTTGAGTAGAAGTTGGTATCGGAGTATGGTTTTTGTTTATACAAGCGGGCGTTCAATGGACTATAAGTTAATCTTAGGTGACAATGGTTAAGGTACATGTGCATCTGGTGAGACACGTGTTTCGGACGGATTTACCATATATAATGGGTAATCTATCCTCAGCATGGTTACAAAATGTTTAAGCCTTGGAGTAGGCTTAAAGTCACGTGGCATTTATGGATGGGAATGAGGATTGAGTATGGGCTAGGAAACATGAAGGTAGTATTGGGCATGTTGTTTAGGATCAGGATGCGTGACTTAGTTGGTCTACGTCTTGCATCAGAATGTGGTTAGTAGGAGAGTAAGATGAAGGTTTTAATGTCTTAACCCTAAGATGAAACACGGAGGTAGTGACGGTAAATAGACCCCAAAGGTTTTAGCATAGTAAATAGCACATAAGAACCCAGGGATGGATGGAGAGTGTTCCAAGTGAAGTGTAGTTCTATTTCTAGTATAGCTGCCCATGTATTAGATAAAGAATGATGTTAAGGTTATGTGTATGTATGTAGGTTGTCATCTAACACGCACATGAATGGACTGCATGGAATGAGTATGGCATGGAGTCCAGGTAAGTATTACGTTCATACTCTTCTAGTCGATAGGTTATCCCGTGGGAATAGACATGGTCCGGCTCTTGCCGACCCCAATGTCGCTCAAGGGATTAGTGGGGGAAACTGTTCACCTAGTGGGGACAATCACCCTATCTGTCATGGTGGGTAACCCACCCCACACCACCTCGGTCATGGTAGACTTCTTAATAGTAGGAGCTCCCTCGTCCTATAATGCCATCATTGGCTGACCTACGCTTAACAAATTGAAGGCAATTACCTCCACCTATGACCTAAAGGTAAAGTTCCCAATGACCCAGGGGGTAGCTGAGTTCCAAGGAAAACAAGCCTTGGCAAGAGAATGCTATGCACAGGAGCTAAAGCCAATGGAGGGAGGATCAACGCCGCGACACGCTCTTGTCATCACATGAGCTATCCCGACTAAAGGGAGGAAGAGAGGTGCATAAGAAGGCAAAGGAAGAAGAACCTCAAGTTTTTATTCTCTTTTGTATAAATTAGATCCCTTTTTTGTATGAACTCTACTTAATGAAAGCGTTCTTTTTTTTGGAAGTCAAAGAAATGAGGCTCCAACTGCAATCACTTCTAAACTCCAACTCTACATCAACCAATTACCTCCCTGCAGGGTAACAAAGGGATAAGTTTAATGCCAAAGGGCTGCTCTACCCTTCCCCTAGTGGAGTGTGGTTCTATCCTCAAACAGCTGACACACACTACCTTCCTCGTGGGCATCGACCAACAAGAGAGGGTCCAGTCAGACATACTGCCGAACAAATGATCTCCCCTGGGGATACCAAAGGACAGGATGAGCCACAGGCCATCTCGACCCTCCCATGGGGGAGAGTGGGTCCAGCCCTGAGGTTGCCCGAACATACCCTGTTTAGCCATGACGAAGAGTAGGCACAGTGCCAGCTTGGCCCTTATCTACCTTTCCTGCGGTATCAATGGATGGGAGCAAGTCCAGTCAGACATACTATCCGAATAGACTACCTCCATGTAAAGGTCAACAGGCATAACTAATCCTGAGTTAGACCGACCTCCTTGCGGAGGAGAAAGGGACCAACCCTGAGGTTGCCAGAACATTGACCCTGTATCATCGAGGTGAAGAGTAATTCGATCTGTGGGTCTATCCTCAACAACCGACACACATTGCCTTTGCCATGGACATCAACCAACGGGAGCGAGTCAAGTCAGACATACTGCCTGAATAGACGACCTCCCCTCGGGGTACCAAAGGACAAGATGAGCCAGAGGCCATCTCAACCCTTCCATGGGGGATAGCGGTCGAGCTCTAAGGTTTCCCAAACATACCCCATCCCGCCACGTTAAAGAGTGGGCCCAGCTCCTACCTAGCCTGCACTCCCCTTTCTTGCAGCGTCAACAGATAGGAGCAGGTCCAGTCAAACACACTACCTGAACAAACTACCTTTACGTAAGGGTCAACTGGCAGAACTAATCCCAAGACTATCTATCTCAATTGCAGAAGATGTCACATTCCTTAAAAGGAGCAAAGACCCCAAAATCTCACCACATCGAATTGGCGAGGCAGGTTGGTAATTGTCAAATAAAATATTAATATATCTGAGCTTTGATTTTGTAGCATGTCCATAAATAATTCGGGCAAGTGCAGGCTTACATGCCACTCCCACCTTTTGCCGAGCGCGAGAGTCAACGTGCGAGCTCCACAAAGAATCTGGGAGACTCCTGTAAAGGCCTCACTTATGCAATGCAAAGCCTCAATGGAGTTGAAAACGAGCAAGACATCATGTAAAAGGAATCTGAGCAGGTGCAGGCTTACATGCCACCCACCCGTTCTCACCAAGAGTGATGATCAATATGGTAAGCCCAATCTTACACACCACGCAACCTATGCAAAGGGTCTATGGGAGTGCAGTATGATCCTCCGCTCGCCCCCTCTCACCATGCATAAGGGTCAATGAGGCACTCCCAGCCTTACATAATGTAATATCTTCACAAAGAAATCCTAGAGTCTTCCACAAAGGCCTTGCTTATGCAAAACATCGCTCAAAGGAACTTAGACAGGTATTCAGTCCCCACAAAGACGACGTGGGGGAAGAAGCCATTATGCTTGGCGGGGTGTAGCTCGAAAGGTTGTTAATTTGTCAAGATGGAAAGAAAAGAATCAAGTCTCAATGAGTAACCAACCTAATATCGCCCACAAGGGGTATGCACAAAATGGAAAAGGACAAAACTAAAAAGTGTAAATGGAAGAACATTTTTTATTCATCAACTGTCAGAACATCTACAAAATGAGAAAGTACAGCCTGCTCAATAAAAACCCTGTGGATAGGGGAGAAAGCAATGAAAACCACAGGTGGAGTAACAATCAGTGGGGTACACCATAGAGCTATCAGCAAATGGGAGTCAAGATTGTCGAAGCACTCGTGAGACCACGCCCCATGGGCATGGCATCGTCACTCTCATAACCACCCCAGGCATGGAGAAGACGGAGCACTCCCTCCTTCATGATGACTCCCATTTGAGACAGGTGTGGGTTCGCAACGCAACCCATTACACCCATCGGGTTGAAATGTCATGAGAAAATAGGTATCGTGAGGCAGGCGCAAAGATAGAAAAGCCCCTCGAATGGAGTTGCCACGCATCTCGACTCGTAACAACCTATAAGCAAATTGAAAGGGGGAAAACGAGCAAGGTCCAACGAACTCATCTGGGAGGGGAGGACAAATTGAACCCTGGGCGAAGGAAGAAGGCAAGGATGTAGAATCCATTAGATGAAGGGCCTTTTATATAAGTATCTCTCCTGTCGCATCCCATCACCTGTCATGTCCAATCCAACGTGACCAACACCGCCTTCTCATTTATGACCTATAGCGTAAGTCAGGACAAAAAGAGCACCCGGTGCCGTAGCAATGATCTGAGAAGTGAGGGGACCCCACGGTATGGAAACCAAGTGATACCAAGAAAATGGAAAATACAAGTTAGGGCACAGAGGTATAGTAACGTGTAAAGGAAAATAAATCTATTAAGATCGTGTCCATAAAATCAAATGGAGACGAAGAGTGAAAGCTTCATACAAAAACATATAGAAAAACAACGACCAGAACGCAGGACCCTCCTAGACCATTCCAGGGCTCTCTTCCTCAGACTCAACAGGGTCCAGCTCCAGCAAGGTCAGGACCTCCGTTGGCACCGCCGGTGCTGCTGAGAATGCACCAAGAGTCAGGTCCACAGCTATCCGAGCCCCTGCCTCTAGGGCTAAGGAATTGGGGGCCATGAATCCTAGGTCCTGCAAAAGCAGGTCACACCCGGGGTTTAAAAGCAAGTAATCCCTCAATCCCTCTCTACCCTACAAGAAGCCATGATGCCACAACTCATCCCAGACTTGTCACACTCGTGACAATTCATGTTGCAGCTACTAGGAAGTGGACCTTAGCTCTTCCCGATAAGCCCTCACGACCTTAAGGAATTTCCATCTCTTTGAGAGCCTCTCATAAACATGGAGGAACCTGTCCTCAGCAAACCGACAAGAGGACTCTATGAAATTGCACCTCCTACTCAATTAGGCATGCGCGGTTTAGAGCCTCTCGTGCTCCTCCAACCATCGATCCAACATCTCCCGGAGAGTCTCCCGTAGATCAGACTTCCACCCCAGATCATGGTAACACAAGGTGACCTCTTCCTAAGACCTCCGCAAATCAGATTTTGTATGGCGTAGACGTTCATGCAGGTTAGCATGAGAGCCCTCCAGCTCCTCCAGAAGCTTTGGGTCCGTGGAGCCCAACCTCATTCAAAAATCCATAGTAAGGGCCGGCAAATGGTTGGCAGCCTGTCAAGAAAACAGCTAGTGAGACCGTGAAGGAGATAATAGGGCAGGAAAGGACAAAAGGACCCAAACTGAAAGACTAACCTGAATAGGACACCCAAAACACTTGCCACTGGAGCCTTAGACACTTGAAGCCCACCAACAGCCACTCTAGATGGCTCCTCTCAGCCCCGGGGCACCTGGGAAGAAAGGCCTTGGGAAATGCGGGCGAATAAGGATGCTAACCACCGACCCCCGGGAGAAAGCATGGGGAAACCTATAACTATAGGGAGAGCCACGGGAGGAACATACAGTGTAATGCGTTAAGGTCCCACGCGAAGACAAGAAAGAGGAAGTTGCCCCCCTGACCCCTCGTGGTGAAGGGAACAATGCCTTGGGACTCAGAAGCATGGAAATTCCCCTTCCCCAGACAAGAAAAGGGGAAGACCTTCAGGCAAAGACTCTCGTTGAAGACTGACCAAAAGGGGGAGGAACATCGTTGTAAGAATCTGATGTAACCAGTGGGCTTTGCCACGGCCTCTTTCCTTTCCCCTCTACTGACGGATCGTGTGCATGCCAGGCGACAGTGGGCTCTAGCTGGATTGAGGATGCCGCTTGATGTAATGGTGAATGGGCAAGGAGATATCACGATAGACTATCAGTGCTTAGCAACACATTCGACCAAGCCTCCTTCGGATGAGAAGCAACCCAATCTCGCACAACCTCAATGTGGCGAAGCTCATTCGACATCGCCGACGACTTCACAAGCTTCTCTTGTACCATCACTCCCCAGTTCGCTCAAACTGGAAATTTTTGTCCTGAGGACTTCCCTAGGGGATACTCCCACTTGACACCAGATACAAAGAAGAAATGCCTAGACCAAGGGGTTCTATTGTCGTACTACTACTCCATGCAGACGAATGGCTGAGCAGGAGCGAAGCTGCTGGTATTTCCCCTTCTCCTCAAGATCTGGTGGGTAAGGAAGAACTCTCAACCAGGCATCCCGAGCCTCTTCCAGGGCTCACTGCTATATCAAACAGCACCCCACAAGGATCCTCAAAGCATTAGGAAGGAGTTGAGCCGGCGCCACGCCGACCATGTCCAACACGTCATGAACCGGATGATATAATGGTAACTGAAGACCATCGGAAAACATAGAGGGAAATAGTGCGACCTTGTAGGTGAATCCCTCAAGTTCGATGGCCCCTTCGTCCGGCTATGGGACTTCAAAGACTATGCGCTCTAGCATGTCGTACCTCTGTAGCTAAATATAGGCCTTGGATGGACAAATCGCATTCCAAGATTGCAGGAGCTCTCTTGCAACATTGGCATGGTGAATTTGAAGCTATAGAGGAGAATGTGCTCACCTAGAATCGCCCATACACATTGAACAAAGTGGACATCCTCAGGTGTGGAAAAAGAACAATCTAAACGTGCCATTACTGGGGTAGGGGAACCGTCAGGCCACTGTCTCAGGATCCAATCAAGACAAAATGCACAAAGCAACTACCTGAGGACATATTAACAGCAGGGGAGTATAAACGACTTCTATTAGTTGTATCAGAAGCTAGGGAACGGGGATCTATGGGAATATCCACCTAATCCCTTCGGTAAAAATTGACGAGGTAACTATTGGAGGGATTTTTCCTGAAAGTATAGGACTAGCCCAATTTATGGCGACACTGTCTGGGATTAGGTCGAAGCCTGTTTGACCCCTTGGTGGCCCACCCAGGGAGCCCTTGGTCCGGTATAGCATGGGTTGGCCAACATTTGGAGAACACTAGACCTCCCCTTTCCCAAACATGGAGGAAAGAACACGCCACCTTGATGGGACTCTACGTTCAGGCACACCCCACCACGGCAGCCATGCTGCGTTAATTATTCATGTTAGGGAGCCACGTCGCATTGAATGAGCTCTGTCAAGGGGCGTTTCCTTGCTCAATCGCAGGGCTTGGGTTATTGACCCTAGGCGCAGGTATAAAAGTAGCATTCCAAGCACCGAGTCGTAGGTTGGAACTCATTAGACTCCCTAGAAAATATTCTTTCTTTTAAAATCTCTAGCTAACTTAAGCATTAGAGGCTCCATCTGGCTACCCCCTAGTCTCCAGACCCTGGAGTGTTTCCCTATGTGTAGAAATAGGTTGAAGACCAAAGTCACCGAGGACCTAGCCCACAGGCATACGAAACACGTCGTTAATAGCCATCATCACCCAGATTCAACCCTTTAAAATAGAAACGCATTCAAACACCCAAGCCATCAAGTCCCAAAGTTCAAGTAACACAATATAGAAAAAGAAAGGTTGAGAAATGGAGCATGTTGAGCTAGTCACCAAGAGAATTTCCTAAATTTTCCTTGCATCTCTCTTACTCTCTCAGTTTGCTCTCAAAGGTGCTAACTGTGTTGTGTGAACTTGTGTGTAGGTGAGGGGGAAGCTAGGGAGGACGTATGTGTTTGGTTTGGTGGAGCGAGGCATGGGATGATGGGAGGGTTACTTGTGGACTCGTAAAAAATATTTCTGTAATAGCCCCTAGAAATTCAACGGATGAATTTCTTTAGGCTTTAGGAACCTTGTTAAGATCCCTCAAGGTTTCATGAATCAAACAATTGTGTAGGTTTTAGTCTGTCAGCATAGTTAGGTTTATTACTCACTATAGTGTTAGATAAGCGATTTTATTTATTTGAGGTACTTAGGAGTGTGAGAATGAGAAACGATCTGTGCCATTAGTCTCAAATGAATATTTTGGATTTGATGGAGCAATAAAACGATTTTCATTTTTTGAATAACAACTGTTCAAAAACACGTTTTGAATTGTTCGAGACACTTAGGTGTTGAATTTCATGAAATGAAGTAAGCTCCTAATTTTGTATGAATATTTAGAATTTTATAGTACAAAGTTATTTTCACCATTTTCAGAGTGAATAGTGACTCCAATGTAAGCGTCATGAGCCACTTAGTCTAGTGTTTTCAAGATCACAGTGTGAAATCTCTAAATTAGGCTAGAGAAATTTTTTTGGACACTTGGAAATAGTCACACTTGGAGATCGATTGTATTGAACACTTGGCACCAAGAGGAACCATGAGATGAAAATGTGAAGGAAATCAAGCTTTGTGATCAAGCCATTTAAGACAAACACTATTCCATCCAACCATCCAATTTGTGTCAACCAAGGGTTTTAACCCTAGTAAAATCCAAAATACTTAGAATCCAATTAAAACTCAAAAATTTCAGTGAAAACCAAAACCCTTAATGTAGTCCTCAAATGCCAAATGTTTCGTTAAAAACCCTAATTGTAACCAATCGTAACTTAGTGTTTAATCAGTTGATTAAATTGCTTATACATGCTACTAATCACTCAAATTCATGTCATTACATCCTTATTTATTCGTTTATACCTTTGTAATTTTATTGCGCTAAAAATGAGCTTGTTACAAACCCCAACTTCAAATGAAGGCTCATTTAGTTTAGGCCCATGAAAATGTACTAGCTAGGCAAGGCTTGTTGAAGAAGTTTCCCACTACCAAGGGTGTTCTTCCATTTCCCAATTCAGCCCTAAATAGTGCTTGATGGGAAGGCCAAAAGTCACCTCACTACCTCCCTATCACTCGAAAGTAGCAAGCTAAAAATCATAGGTTGTGGCACCTAGTTTTGCATCTCATTTTGGCTGACACCACATCAGCCAAAGTGTTGTCACGCATCTCATTTCATACACCAGAAGTATAAGTCACGTCCCTGTCCATTTCACTAGCCCTCTCTTGGTGAACACTCTTGCAGGCACTCTCCTAGCATGCACTTCTATGAGTGAGCACACAATTCTGACCACCTCCTAGTTTCTAGCATGTATTTGGTACTTGGGCCTAAAAGATGGGCTCTTGGTCTAGCTTTTACTAGAAGATTCCCAACCCCCCCCCCCCCCCCCCCCCCCCCCCCCCCAAAAAAAGAGAGGATGTGGAAAAATTCTAACTAACGCCCACTCAGAGTTAGGAGTTATTTTGTAATAAGGAGTTATTTTGTCACTAAATAAAAAATAAAATTCTTTTGTAATATTTTATTTCTTCTTTCAAATCAGAAATTTTCACTTTAGAGTCTACAAAAATCTCTCCTCTATAATATATATATATGAGAAAAGCTCCTAGCCGGATGGGTTTGAAACCCATTTTTGCACCAGCCACTAACATCACGACACGTAGGCATTTCTAACACAATTCTCCTACACCCGGCAACACCAAACTGACTCCTTATTTACTTTCTCTCCCTGTCTCCATTTGCCCAGTTTGAAGGATACATCCATTGCCATGGAACCTCCATTGCTAAGATGCCCAGAAGGCTTTGTGACTGCATATGCATCTTGAATGTGCCTGTACTTCTGTGCCGACACTATCTCAGATGATAGAGCCTTTGTTCCATCATCTGGCACTTTTACCTGCAAATTATCCTTCTTAACATATCTTGGACCTTCCAAACTCAATCTTCTTGAACAAGTTGGCACAGAAGGGGTTCCCATCCTATCTTCCATATTCAATTGTTTCTCAGTTTTTGTGCAACAATTCTCAATGCTTAGTCTTCGAGGACATGGAGGAGTTCTCTCAGCCACTACTCTTGGTTTCTTACAGGGAGATTTCGGCTCCTCTGTTTTGTTTAACTGCATACTCTCATCTTTCTTGTTTGCCAGTGTCTTCTTTAGGCTATCAATCTACAAGATATATATTAAAAAAATACAATTGTTATAGTAATTAACTTGACCTGTGGCAGTTTGCGATGAACCATGGCTGGTGTTAATGACGTGTGATGAAGACCAAAGAATAACGCGGTAGTTGTAGCACAGCTTTGGGGTGTCAATTCCATAAAGAGACAAATTAAAAGAATAGCAGAAGGAATAAAGAAACTAAAGAAAAATATTAAATTATTAATGGAGAACAAAGATTAATTTTAAATGCAAATTAAAGTAAAGCAAAGTTACTAACGGAAGAAGTAATCAAATTGACAAACAGTAGAGCGTCGGGAATCCCTTGCACAAATCCGATATTTTAATTATTCTTAATTCACTTAATAACTCAATTGAGAACTCAATTCCCAAAATTTCCAATTGGAAGATATAGATTTATAAACCAAAACTAAGCCAAATGTAACCCTTTGAAAAATCATTTACCACTTTTAAAATATGTAAATTATTATCCCTATTGAGAAAATTCAACGACGACAGTATACTCAGGGAACGATATTGCAGCAAAGAATTAAATCAATATAGATAAATAATTGATCCAAACATAATCAAAAAACCAATCCATTTAATAGAAAAAGCATGACTGAATCCATAAACAGAATAAATTTTATGATTATTCAGAGAGGAAAACATCAACAATGAATTGAGAATGATAAATCAAAAGAGTTTAATAATTAAAAATCAAATATAGAAATGAAAAATACCATCTAACGTGCAAGTTCATCCCTAACCCCACTTGAGAATTTAGTTACTCATAAATATAATGGACAACAAAAATCTCCAGAGAAAAATAAAGCAAACAACGGTCATCAAAGTGATTTTCTCATCTCTTCAAATCTACCTCTTGTGCCTCTCCTCCCCTTCTATTTCGTGCTAATGATATGCTTATATACGGTAGGAAAGAAACCCTAATGTCTTCATAATTCCCGCATAAAAATATTGCCTAAATTTTAGGACTAATCTTGACAGCCATGTACGTGGTTCAGGAGTTTGAATTTGAAATCTTTATTGCGGACAAATTTATATCCCTTTAAGATAGCTTTCTAATGCATCAAGAATCGCATCAATCCGATTTATGAGTGGAAATGTATGATTAAAATACTAAAGTATATCTAGGCTGTCTCCTTGCAAATTTCGGACTTGGACTTCTTGCAGTTTCCTCTTGTGATTTTTTTCTTTTTTTTTTTTCTTGATCCAAATTGCTTTCAAACCCCATGAAAGTCCTCTTTTTAATTTTACTAGGTTTGACTTACTCTTTTATAAATTTTGAAATTAAATATAAAAATCTGTTTAGGAGTATCACAAAGTAAATAGAAACTTAAGTTAAGAATACGCATTAATTTTTATTATTTTTATTCACATTTTAGTATTTTAATCCAATAATATGGTATTTAAAGTGCACTTTCGCACATTCATCATAACCCCTAACTTACTGATTGCTAGTCCCTAAGAGCACTCCCAATGGCTATTGTAAAATGCATTTTCCTTCAAAATATAAAGAAATGTTCTTAAAATACTACTCTATTGGATTTTGTATTTTAAAAGCATTATACATTTTGCTACAGTGATCCCTCTATATGTAGAGGATCCTATTCATCAAATGTAAACATTTTTAATTACTTTCTCTTTCTTCCTCATGTGATTTCCCATTTCCTCTTCATGTGTAAATATTTTTAAAAATATTTGAAATGAATACAAAAGAATAAAAAATATAATACTTATATGATATGAAGAACAAATAGATAAGCTGATGTATATTATATTGTAAATGTCAGTATGTAAAAGAGAAAAAGTGGATTTTAGTGATGTATTTTGAAGGATAGATAGAGAAGCCATTGGGAGTGCTCTCAATTTTCATGCCAAAACAATGAAAGAAGCCAAAAAAAATCACTCACAAAAGCCACCAAGTCACACTTTCCAAATTCACATATCATAGCAATCTTAGGAATTCAATAACCTTATCACAAGCAATCCACCTATAGCAATCCACAGAGTGTGTGTGTGTTCCAAACTATATTCATCTAACCAGAAACCCTGACACATGCAACATCAAGAACATCTTAAGCGAAAGGTTCAACTTCATAACTCACGGGTATAAAGTGTTTCATGTGAGGATTCTCTCTTGGAGTTGACAATGAGTGTACACACTCTCATGGGTAATTAGGTAATTATGTACAAGCTGTGACGCCCCCAAATTCCGCTTGGGATTGAACGGACATTTGAAGCGTCGAGACATGCAACACAAGGTTACCTGCCCCCGTTCATGACATATAAGATGCAATGTTCCTAACATGCATCTAGCATTATGCAATATTCGCAGCGGATAATTTTTTTCTTTCTTTAGCAATACTATGCACCAAACTAAAAATATCCCAAATACTTGAAACATATTTCATACATAAAAACATACTAAAAAGCCGTGATCACTACACTAGTCCAAAATGGTTGTGATCAAAAGAATACTTGAGATACAACTCCAAAAGTACAAGCATTAACCTAAGTTAAA
Source organism: Carya cathayensis (assembly GCA_011037825.1). NCBI lineage: Eukaryota > Viridiplantae > Streptophyta > Magnoliopsida > Fagales > Juglandaceae > Carya > Carya cathayensis. Next base: position 43,853 of record QGSO01000935.1, on the reverse strand, counting down.
TACTATACCATCATCAACATCGCACCGTAGCCTAGATGACCGTATTCAGATGGTCAGATTCCAATTCTTCTTTGGGTCCTGTAACAAGATCTACCATTCGGGGGGAATGGTAGTTGGGACTACCACAGTGAGATTTGATTACAAATCTCAGTAAGTTAACATAAAACTCACACACAGGTTAAAGATGCATGCATGGCAGTAAAAGCATAAATGCATAAGTAAAGTCGTACATAAGCATAGCATAACTTGACATATAACATGACATAACCAGAACTTAAACGTGAACTGAACTTGACTTAACATGACATGAACTTGAGTTTAAAACATAACATGGACTTGAAATGTAGCATGAACGTAAACATGCATAACATAAATATGAACTTGAAAATAACATAAACTTGAACATATCATGACATAAACGTGAACTTGAGACATACTGTAAACGTGAACTTAACATGATGTGAACATGAACTTGGAACATAACTTGATCATGAACATAACATGTACGTGTACATAACAAAACATGAACTTGATCTGAAACTTGACTTATCATGCACTTGATCTGAAACTTGACTTAATACGTACTCCACAGTTGTTGTGGCCCCACGTATTCTACGTGTCACAATTGCTGTGTCTCACGTAGTGTATGCTCCACAGTTGTTGTGGCCCCATACTTCATGCTCCACAGTTGTTGTGGCCCCATGAATACACGTAACATAAAATATAATACGTACTCCACAGTTGTTGTGGCCCCACGTATACACGTAACAGAAAATATAATACGTACTCCACAGTTGTTGTGGCCCCACGTATACACGTAACATAAAAAATAATACGTACTCCACAGTTGTTGTGGCCCCACGTATACACGTAACATAAAAAATAATACGTACTCCACAGTTGTTGTGGCCCCACGTATACACGTAACATAAAAAATAATACGTACTCCACAGTTGTTGTGGCCCCACGTATACACGTAACATAAAAAATAATACGTACTCCACAGTTGTTGTGGCCCCACGTATACACGTAACATAAAAAATAATACGTACTCCACAGTTGTTGTGGCCCCACGTATACACGTAACATAAAAAATAATACGTACTCCACAGTTGTTGTGGCCCCACGTATACACGTAACATAAAAAATAATACGTACTCCACAGTTGTTGTGGCCCCACGTATACACGTAACATAAAAAATAATACGTACTCCACAGTTGTTGTGGCCCCACGTATACACGTAACATAAAAAATAAAACGTACTCCACAGTTGTTGTGGCCCCACGTATTCTACGTGTCACAATTGCTGTGTCTCACGTAGTGTATGCTCCACAGTTGTTGTGGCCCCATACTTCATGCTCCACAGTTGTTGTGGCCCCATGAATACACGTAACATAAAATATAATACGTACTCCACAGTTGTTGTGGCCCCACGTATACACGTAACAGAAAATATAATACGTACTCCACAGTTGTTGTGGCCCCACGTATACACGTAACATAAAAAATAATACGTACTCCACAGTTGTTGTGGCCCCACGTATACACGTAACATAAAAAATAATACGTACTCCACAGTTGTTGTGGCCCCACGTATACACGTAACATAAAAAATAATACGTACTCCACAGTTGTTGTGGCCCCACGTATACACGTAACATAAAAAATAATACGTACTCCACAGTTGTTGTGGCCCCACGTATACACGTAACATAAAAAATATAATACGTACTCCACAGTTGTTGTGGCCCCACGTATATACGTAACATTAAATATAATACGTACTCCACAGTTGTTGTGGCCCCACGTATTCACGTAACATAAAATATAATACGTACTCCACAGTTGTTGTGGCCCCACGTATTATACGTAACATAACATGTCTTATCTTTCTTAATGCATGAGATATTAATTAATATCATATACTTTTCTAACATGGCGTATACTTGTAAATGACACAATATGATTTAATCATAACATTTCATGGCATACTTAACATGGCATACTTATAACATACATCATTGTATGATAGAAAAGATTATGTAACAGATAATTATTCATGAGAGATTAAATCATACGTAGCAGATAAACATGTAATGACATAGCATGACATGGCATATACGATAACATACATACATAAATTGTAGTTCTCTTACCCATCACACATACACAATAAACTGATAGTAAGTTAGAGGCTAACTTACCTCGATTGTCACGTTCTACGAGAATAAAGTGCGATATACGAGAAACTGTAAAAGGTCATTCTAAAAGTTAGAAATTTAATTACTAACAATTAGAAACATGGAAACAAGTTATCTTAGAGTAAAATTATCATTTTACCCTCTACATGTGGGAAAACGACCATTTTACCCATAACTTAAGGATTTCATATCCTAACTCCAAAAATTTCCAAAATTTACATTCCTCATGTAAATTTTGTTCTAAACTCAAATATCAACTCAGAAAAAAATTTAAAACAAAACAACACTATGGAAAACACACTATGGCCGAAACATCCATAGGCCATTTCTCTTGATTTTTGTTACAATTCCTTCCAACTTCAAAACTCATGCTTAAACCAAAATTTTACAACAAACATCTTCCAATCCTAAGTTTAAAACCATACTTGAAACATCCATTTAGAAAAAGCTAATAATCAACACCAAACTTTTTTGTAAAAAGATCAAAACACTTGAATCACAAGCTTTGTCCTTAAATCAAAACATCTCCAAGAATTCCAAAAAATCTAATCTTACTTCTAACATATTCATAACATCATCCTCAGATAAACCATGCTTTAAATCATCAAACTAAAGTCACCAAAATCACAAAAATAACACTTGGAGTTTTTGATTTTACACTTAGTCCAAAAACAGAAACTTTTTCTTAACTAGCTTTGATAAATCTCTTGATCAATGGCTTAAGAAGGTGAGATCTTTGAAATAAAGTATCACATGGTTTAAAAACGTGTCCTAAAGAATATCCAACCATCAAAATTAAAATCACATGGCTAAAACCCAATAAAACATGGATCTAACCTAAAAACATCAAATCTTAGGCCTAACCGAAATTCTCTTGCATAGAAAAATCATATCTTTGAAACTAATACTAAATATCTCCAAAATAACATCCTAACATGAAAATAAGAGACTTAGGATCATCATATAAAAATATCAAAGCCTTTAGAGTAAGATCAAACCTCAAAATATTCAAACTTTATCCAAATAAAAACTGTTTTGTCACTTCCAGTTTTCATGTTTCTAGATCTAATAAAATCTATCATCAAAATCTTTATTCATGCAACAAAACCTCAATGAAAACTCTTAAACACATTCTAAGAACACTCCATAAAATTTTCGGACCAAGATATATCCATTAGCTTGGTCAAAAACTCCAAAACATAACACACTCTCCAGATTCACGCCCAGAATGACCTTTCCATGGTTAAAAATACTTTTGACCGACCAAATGACCATGGAATGATACGAAAAATACATCTACGGAAACTAGACTCAAAGAGGAACAACTTTTATGAAGGAGTCATCGTGTGAAAATACTTACAAAGGGTCGAAAAACTCCACGCAAAAAGACCCAGAAATCTGCCCGAGAGAGCTCTTTTGGGTTTCTCTCTAAGAACGGGGTGAAGAAATGATTAAAGTGAAGTAAGTGTGTCTTGCACGACTCAAGACTTCTGTAGGGAGAATATTTGGACCTTAATGATCATTGAGTGGAGGTGTAGACATGTGACATAATGTAGAGGATAGTGGGGGGCAAAAGACAACTTACAAAGGCTATGAGACATGGGACTTGATGGGGTGGGTTCCTCCATATTAATGAGTGCAACTTGATGCAATGAATGGTCTGCCAAGTGGGGGAGGAAATTTCTCCAAGAAGCTATGCCAAGGTGGCCAAAATTCGTGGGCTTTAGTGGGCCTTAGTGGGCCTCAACCAAGTGGGCTTCAATTTGGGGTTTAAAGGGGGTTTGGTTAGGGTTTGAGATGCTATCAAGCCCAAATCCAATTTTTCTTGGCCCAATCAAATTTCTAAGGTTTAAAATGTTGGATAAAGATGTCATAATAGGAATTTGAGAAATTAATAGCATGTGAAAGTGATTTAATCAAGTGATTAAACACAATACTAGAAATTGGATCAAAAAGGGTTTGAATGCCAACTTTAGGGTTTGGGGAAACCGTTTAGGGTTTCGGTTTCAACCAAGTTTTTGGGGTTTCAAAAGGATTCCAACCATTTAGGGTTTTACTAGGGTTGAAACCCTCTTCATCTAACTCAATTTGGTTGATCAGATGAAAAAAAACTGTTTTGCTTAGGTGGCATGATCTCACACATTGATTTCCTTCACAAATCCATCTAATGGTTTCTCTTTGTGCCAAGTATCTAATACTATTCATTATGTGTGGTTAAGATCTTGCCAAGTGTCCAAATAAAACTTCTCTAACCTAATTTGGACATTTCACACTGTGATTTTGAAACCACTGCACTTAGTACGCTTATCGAGGTTACTATTCACTCCGAAAAAGTGCATAATAAACTTAGTACTGAAAAATCCTAAATATTCAACTGAGTCTAGTGGCGTAAACTATAACGTAATCTGACACTTCTAACTACCTCAAACAAATAAAATCACATTTCTGGCACCATAGTGAGTGATAAAACTAATTATGTTGACATACTAGAACTTATGCGATTAGCCGATTCGTAAAAACTTATGGGGTTTTCACGAGATTTCTAATGTCTATAGAAATTCCACCATTGAATTTCTTGCGGGCTGTTACACAAGCAACAAGCAAACATTGATCTTATGATAGGAACACTAACAAATGGGATTTCCACCTCTCTTTTCAAAGCTAAGCCTACTTATGATCAGAACGGTCAACACAAAAGGTTGTAACATGGCTTGGATTCTTGGCTATATGAAAAAAAATGATGAAAATTATTCAAAAACTTCAAGCACATACAAAGAGAATCTTATTAAATATCTCAATATACCACACTTCTTACTTTATTTACTCTCTACTTTTCAGATCATTGAATAATAATGATTTTTCTTCTTCTTCCTCTTCTCTCTTTTGTTTTCAACAATTTGATAAACAAACACACGCCACTTTGGTATTCTTGCTATTTCTACCCAACCTTGACTTTTTTTTTTTTTTTTTGCCTTTGAAGCTCACTCAATTGAACACTTTGCAACTTGTACTCTTCTCACTTTTCTTCTTTTTTTTAATTGAAAATGATAAAACAAAAGAAAAAAAATGAAAATTCCACACCTAGTATACACTTGGAAGTAAAAAGGGTAGAAAAATTAGTATATAGGCTATACTCCAATGTAGAGAGGCATGGATGATGTAGGCATATGAAAAAAAAAAGCTACATGCGTTTATTGGCTCAAAGTTGGCTGCCAAGGGTCTGATGGAAATGGTTAGCTTGAAAGGCTCAAAAGTTGATTCTAAGTTGACCTTCGTCATATTTCAAGTATATCCACCATCTTACCACAAACCATGTAATGATATTCTCGAAAGAAATGCCCAATTCACAAATCAATGAATGCTTATCACAATTTAGCACATTTGTAGGATCTCAATCCTCTCCAAAACTCACATGAATTCTTAAGCAAAAGAATTATTTGGCTACATGTCTCAAACCACCATTTTACCACAAAACTTGGATGAGTGCATTAGGGGTTTTGTGAATGTTTCAATAAAAAATTATTATGGTGGGTTTCGTGAATTTACGAAGATGGCTATGAATGAGAATGAGTACACATGTGAAAAGGATGCACGTGTGATACAAAAAAATTGACACATAAAAATATGCCACAGAGTTTCAAAAAGCATTTTAAATATTGAATTTGCACCACCACCCCCCAACTTAAATGAAACATTTTCCTCAATGTTTAAGAATCAAAATTGAATGGGGAGTAACTAAAAAGGGTAGAATACACCTAATGAGTGACGAGAGTACCTCGCTAAGCACCAAAGATGGTAACCTTAAATGACGAAGTGAAACTATCCTACAAACAAAAACAAAGAAAACAACAGCAAGCTAAAAGAAAAAAAGAAGAAAATAAGAGAAAACAAAACAAACAAAACAAATAAAGAAAAATATACCTGCGTGGTGTGGTCAAGTTTGATAGACCGGATCCACAAGTGGAATGTCTTCCACTTCTGAAACTTGCCTATCAATTAATACTTTAAGGCGTTGATTATTTATTTTAAACATCTGACCATCCTTAGAATCCTCTATTTCTATCAACCCGTTTTCAAAAATATTTTTCACTACAAAGGAGTCAGTACACCTAAACCGAAGTTTTCCTTGGTGCTTGTGAAGTCCAAAATCATATAAGTATACTCGGTCATTAGGCTCAAACCTTTTCCTAAGAATATTTTTACCATGAATCGCTTTCATTTTAACGTTATAGATTTTAGACTAAGGCAAAGATTTCAATTGAACTCTTGGTGCTTTCATACTTACAGGAATCTGTTTTTCACCTTTCCTAGGTAACTCCTAAAATTTCGGTTGCCAAACCCGTGTGCCATAATCCTGAGTTTCATAAAAAATAGCACAAATATCAATAACATCATACGAATCACTAATAGTATCAAACTCAGAATGAACAAGAGAATATTCAAGGAGATCAGAATCATGAGTTGGGTGAACTCCCTTGTCTATGAATGTGTCAATCATGTATGTTTGGTGGCACTCGTTATCCTCTATTGGTTATTTTTCAATATGGAAAATATTCAACTCGAGAGTCATATTCCTAAACGAGAGCTTCATTAGACCATTCCCGCAATTAATAAGAGCATTAGCCGTAGCATGGAAAGGTCTACCTAAAATTAAGGAGATTTTAGAATTAGATTCAAAAACATAACTAGTGTCAAGGATTAAGAAATCAACAGGATAATAAAATTTGTCAATTTGGATCAAAACATCCTCAACTATCCATCTCGATTTCTTAACTGAACGGTCAGCCAATTGAAGAACAGCAAAAGTTGGCTTAATTTCACCCAAACCAAGATGCAAATAAATGGAATAAGGCATCAAATTAACACTAGCTCCTAAATCTAGTAAGGCTTGCCCAAACTCATGATTCCCAATATTACATGCAATGGTTGGACAACCAGGATCCTTGTACTTAGGAGCTCGTTTCTCAATTAAAGCACTAACTTGCTCTATCAGAAATGTTGTCTTCTTAACATGGTGTTTTCTCTTAACTGTACACAAATATTTGAGAACCTCTGTATACGTAGGAACTCGTTTAATAACATATAAAAGAGAACGGTTAATCTTTACTTGCCCTAGGAGTTGTTGGGATGTGTAAGGACTTACCACTTCTTGTCACAATGGCATTGACATCTTTCAAATTTCCTTGCACCATATGTTGACCTTGGGGTGTGGATTGAATTTGAGAAGGAAACTTGCCACGCTCATTCACAATCAAGGAGCTCATTATCTTGGATATAACTTTTCATCTCTTTACTTTCTTCAACAACCTGCATAATCAAAGGTTCAAAATTTTGATTAGTTTTACTCTGTGTTTCAATAAAAGCATGTAATGTATCTTCTATGAAGTTGCTAGATGTATCTTCTACGAAGTTTCTAGAAGAAGATGATACATGATTCAGTGCAGGATAAACTCTAGGTGGCTGTGCAAGCTGCTGGTTTTTAGATTGCGAGCTAAAATTGGGGTGATTGCACCACCCAGGATTGTAGCTATCAGAGAAAGATGCAACAGGCTTCATATACATACCTAAGGCATTACATTATTCCTCATACATCCCTCTCATCGCAGTAAATGTGGGACATTCTTGGGTGATGTGATTTACCTTGCCACACACAAAACATGATCCAAAAGTCTATGCATTATTAGCCACGTGTGTTGGCTTTAAGTCCTTAGTCTTTAACACCTGTAGCTCCCTAGTGAGCATCTTAACCTTAGCCTTTAGGTTATCCTCTTCCTTGAGATCGTAAATTCCACCACCATTTGGGTTTCTTATAGGTCGTGACCTATTTGTGCTCTCAGTAGCACTAGATTCAGTCCAATTATGAGCTTTTTCAGCAAGCTCATTAAGATATTCTATGGCTTCATCAGGATTTTTTTATAAAAACTCACCATTATACATCATCTCTATGAATTGGCACTCTTTAGGTGTAAGTCCCTCATAAGAATAGCTCACTAAGTGCCAATTCTCATACCCATGGTGAGGACACATACTCAAAAATTCCTTAAATCTCTCCCGAGATTGATACAAAGTCTCACTGTCCTTTTGTGCAAAGGTGGAGATTTACTTTTTCAAAGCATTGGTTTTTTGTTAGGGAAAGTATTTATTAAAAAAGACATGAGTTATCTCATTCCATGACCCAATAGATCGTGGTCTCAGGGAGTATAGCCAACTCTTAGCTCTATCATTCAAAGAGAAAGGAAAGAACTTAAGTCTCACAACGTCATCAGTTGCATTTTGACTATGAAAAGTAACAACTACTTCCTCAAACTCCCTAATGTGCACATATGAATTTTCATTTTTCAAACCATGAAAAGTAGGGAGTAATTGTATTATCCCTGTTTTAAAATCCAGTGGGCGAGTATTAGCTGGAAACATGATGCATAATGGTATGGCTATGCGTGTAAAGTGGAGGTAATCCTGAAGGATCCTAGTGGATTGATCTCCGTGTTCACTCATTTCTTAGAATTAGAAGAATTATTAAACAAATGATTAGAAAAATTAGACTCTGACTCTGACTCTAACACAGGTTTACAAGCAAACCGACCCAAGGCGTCTTTATACTTGTGCATGCAAGGTAGAGAAAAAGGCAACACTAGAAAAAGAAACTACAAAAAGAAAAATAAAATAAAATAAAGATGCAACAAACTAAATGAGGGAACAAAGTTACCACCTTTACAAAATGTTGAAAAGAAAAACTATCTAGCAATTTTTATACCGTCTACCCAGCAACGGCGACAAAATTTGATTACACCCAAAGAATAACGCGGTAATTATAGCACAGCTTTGGGGTATCGATTCCATAGAGAAACAAATTAAAAGAAAAGCAGTAGGAATAAAGAAACTAAATAAAAATATTAAATGTTTAATAGAAAACAAAGATTAATTTTAAATGCAAATTAAAGTAAAATAAAGTTACTAACGAAAGAAGTAATCAACAAAAATATGCAGAGAAAAATAAAACAAACGACGGCCATGGAAGTGATTTTCTTCTCTTTTCAAATCTACCTCTTGTCCCTCTCCTCCCCTTCTATTTATTGCTAATGATATGCTTATATATGGATGGAAAGAAACCCTAACATCTTCATAATTCCCGCATAAAACAAATCGCCTAAATTTTAGGACTAATCTTGGCAGCCCTGTACATGCTTCAGGAGTTCAAATTTGGAAACTTTTATTAGATACAAATTTATATCCCCTTAAGATAGCTTTCTAACGCATCAAGAATCAAATTAATCTGATATATGAGTGAAACGTTATGATTAAAATACTAAAGTATATACAGGCTGTCTCGTAGCAAATTTCTGACTTAGACTTCTTGCAGTTTCCTTTTGTGATTTTTTTCTTTTTTTCTTGATCCAAATTGCTCTCATAGCCCATGAAAGTCCTCCTTTGAATTTTACTAGGTTTTGAATTGCTCTTTTATAAACTCTAAAATTAAACATAAAAATCTGCTTAGGAGTATCCCAAAGTAAATAGAAACTTAATTCAAGAATACACATTAATTTTTATTACTTCTATTCACATTTTAATCTAATAATAGGGTATTTAGAGTGCACTTTCATGCACTCATCAATGTGTTTCATACATTTTTGGGCCAAGTCTTCAGTTTCATTAGTCTGCAACAACGAAGAAGGAATTAGGAAAGGCGACCTTGGGGTGGCCCAGGGGACCTTCGATGCCTAAGTTAGCCTAGATTTACTAAGACGTGGGGGAATTAAGGATACAATGAGTGTTAATGTATTTTAGCCAGAGGACTCGATCCCTTTACCTGGTAGTCGAGGGGGCCTTTTATAATCGACTCGGAGACTCAGGAGACCATCCCCTGTGGCCTAGGAGAAGGGGAAATCCTCCTGAAACTCCTTTCACCATGCTGCCTTTAATTTGACGTGGCCTTCTAGAATCAATCATTTAATGCGGCGTGGTTATTTAGTAAACCCATTTAACGCGGTGTGGTCTCCTGGCGTCGCTGGGTAGTCCAGTCTCTTCCCCTTGGCATGCTTCCATTTCCTTCCTCTGACTTGGTTTCCCGCGCTTCTTCTGCAACATCCCATCTCAATGCAAGCAGTTATGCCCAACCTACATGGGTCATTGGATTGGGCTAGGCCACCTTTGGCTACCCGGGGTATGGGGGACATGTTTCATGTTGGGCCCGAGCTAGCCTTCGTTGGCTTTGAGGCCCTAGATGAAAATCCCCCAACAGTTATCCCGCCAATTCTCTTCGAGTTAACCTATGGGAATTTCCTTTGCTCCTCCGCTTAGTGCTGCCAATTACTCCTCTCGCAATTGAATGGAAACATTAGGGGTTTGATGATTCCACATGCCCAATTCTGATTCTTCCGCTGCTTTTCTCGGGGACATAATCTCAGCATTTTGCAGGCTATCACTCCATCCCTCATTTTGCGATTGTGCCTCCACGCAGGCCCTATAAATCATTCCTCTTTTGCACTCATGATACATTGAGAACCGCTAGCTTCTGCAATACTCTTGTTACCTCTCTTTGTCTTTACTCCTCTTTGCTTTCAACACTTCAAGATTCTCCCACTACAGTTTGACTCTTACTGCCAGATAGCCTCCTAAAAATCTGCTAACCTTGGGAGTTTCGATAACTGCCCCGCGGTTGGTTCGTTGGACCTTGGCTACACAGGTCGCTCCTGGTGTTCTGAGGCCACTTCCAACTTTCTTTTTCACTGGCCCTGACTTACCATATCCCGAATTTGGTGGTTCTCGTAGTTCCAAGGTTGTGCGAAGGGGCCGTGAGCGTCAACGGTCAGGCGATGTGGGTGCCCTCTTCCTCAATACATTTTCCTATGGACTGAGACTGTCCCTCCCAGCCCAGTTTGCAAAATCCTGTACTACCTGGGACTGGCTCCTGCTCAACTTCATCCAAACGCTGGCGAATTCTGATCTGTCGCTGTATTTTGTGGCGACAGCTGTTGTCGAAGTCTAACCCAGAGCATGCTGACCTTACTTATCGTGAATTTCTCTTGACCCACAATGTGAAGTGGGGTGCATGGGAAATCTGCAGCTTCAGGGAAATGCCTAGCCTGATTGTACTGGAGCCGAGATACTGCAAAGTGTTAGATTGGGCCAGCAAGCTCTTCTTCCTATCTAGCCATGGATGGGAGTTTCCTGTGGGCCAGATTGGCAGGGCTAAGTTTCCAATCAAGGCTTCCTGGGGGGTCGTGCCGAGTGACAGGCTATGCGTCTGACCACCACCCCAAGCAAGCTGCACCGTATCGTGACCATTCGGGACTAGGCAACCAAAAACCTCCTCCTTGTACACTCGGGGGTTCTCCTTGGAGAGGGTTGCATCTGAAGGCCTTGTGACTCGATTTAGAATGTGCTTCCAAGTGCAGAAGTGTCAAGTTGTATCAAGGATAAGTCCAGGATCGTATTCCACAGGGACAATGGGTTATCAAAGCGTATAAAGGATTTGTGAGGAACAAATGAATCGAGTATGTGAGATGAAAATAAAATTAAATTGCTATGCCAAAAAAAAAATAATTGAAATTGAATTTAGAGTTTCTAAAGAAAGGCAAATTAACAAACACTTGGGTTGGGTTTGAGATTCTTTTTATCTCGGATTCTAGATAGTTTCTCGATTAACAATCCAGTCAAGAAATTTTCTAATTTACTAGCCAAATTTATATTCATAATCAATCGAAAGAGGCCTTGATAAATTCAAGTTTTTGTTGTGCCTTACGTCAACAACAAAACAAGAGCAAGAGCCGCAATCTATTTTCCATTTGAATCCGACTAGTAATTTAGTGAAATCAACATTAAACAATAATATATTGCATCAAACTAGAATCTAAAATAAATTAAATCTCATTCCACAACCCAAGCTTTAGTAATTAGTTACACATGATATTTTTAGTAACAAAAATAAATCTAAGTGGAACCATATCAAAAACTAAGAAAATATAAATTAACTTTAGAATGTAATAAAAATAAAAAGTCTATAATATCAACTCGAAGAAATAAGACAAACTAAATTAAAGAAATAAAATTGAAACTCTAACAAGGTAATAAAATTGAAAACTCAACAAGGTAATAAAATTGAAACTTAACTTGGGTAATAAACTTGAAAACTACAAAGGTAATAACTTGAAAACTACAAAGGTAATAACTTGAAAACTAACTCCCTTTTGCCTGCTGCCTTCCCCTCTTTTTATAGGTGCTGTCCGTGAGTTATATGAGTGGGAGACTTGCATGTGGTGTGAGTGGAGTTCCAGCTGTGAAATGTGGAGGTGCCGTGATTTATGCTTCCGTGTGTGTTGCCATGATTGTTGTTGCATGTGTTGCTTTCTTCAATCTTCTTCTTTCCGTGAATGTATTTGCTTCTGTTTTCTATTTCCTGCATGTGTTTTGCTTTGCTTTTCTTCCTTTTGCATGTGCTTTGCTTTGCTTTTCTTCCTTTTGCATGTGCTTGCTTTGCTTTTCTTCCTTTTGCATGTGCTTGTGAGTGGCTTATGTGAGCTGTCCGTGAGTTCCATCAAATTCCCTCACCAAAAACCAACCACTCCCCTCATCAATTTCGGCACTTACTAAACAACATCCAGCCCCACACTTTTGCTTTTTCCTTTAAAGATTCATTCACTCACATGGCCTTCCTTCCACTCAACTACACTTCTTATTAACATGCACGGCAATCACACAACCAAGACCAAGCCTCACCCTTGCTTTTCCCTTCACCATTTTCGGAAATCACTAACAAACATCCAGCCCCACACATTTGATCATCCACCGAAATTTGCTCCCATCATTCACTTAGTGCAGATTTTTTTAGATGCCAAAAGAACACCACACGGATCAAGATAGGAAAAGCTAGCCAACCAACACCAAGAATCCTTCCACCCACTACCCATGTGAAGCCTTAATCAAGTTCCCTTCATTTATTTCTTTCACTTGCTTTTATCTTCATAGAATTTTTCAGCTATGTAGGCAATGGCTTCACTCCTAGACATCGACCAAGATTCAACTATAAGTTTTACGTAAGCATTAGTCGGCCCCACATCAAAATGCATGCATCTAAGTTTAATTAGGGGTAATATATTGTTTCGTATGTCAAAGAAAATTAATTCACATTATCTAACTAATACTCTTATTTTAACTCATAAAGCACTTTTACTCAAGATATTTAAGAGTATTAATGTCACATAATTGACCATTTATACACCCTGCTAACTGAGCTTGTTTGCTAGACTCTAGCAAATGAAGCGAATGAATTTATGCAAAGGTGAAATTACCAACCTGAGAAATCTGAGAATCACATGCCATGAAATAGATTTGTTGAGTTTAAGAACACTGGAGATAGATTAATCTGAATTTTGTATCAACTGAGAGATTTATACACAATTTAGTTAATCAACCAAGGGAATTACATGTAACAAAGCTTGCTTTCTTTTAAGTGCATGGAAATGGGGTTAGAATTCCAAGATCGACTACCAGGAGACATTAACAGTTTCAATCACAACAATCAATCTGAGAAAACCACATGGTCTTACTCTAATTCAAAACCATTGTAGCGGTGGCTTTCACGCTATTACACTTTGAAAGGCGCCTACTTCTTTTGTAAGGACCCCGGTAATAGGCAGCCTTTTCCAGTACACAAATGTAATTTTTGTTTTTTGTTTTTTTTTTGTTTTTTTTTTTTTTTATCCCTGGCTTGTCCCTTTTCTCATTTAATTCAGATTTCTTCCTAAGCCATTAGGATATGGTTCATTAGAGTCTCAAACAATCGAAGTGTAAATCAACCAATAATGACTCAATGTAGTCTTTCTAGGCCTTCCGGGTATGTGTTGTGTGTGTTTAAGCAAAACTCTTAACATCTTTCCCTTGGTTTAACAACTAAATAAAATGGATAAGTCCCTCTTTTGACATATACTCATATTTGCACTACATTCCACATGTTCCATGCCTTCAACAAATCTTCTTCTTTTTTTTTTTTTTTTTTTTTTTTTTAACACTAACACATCTTCAACAAAAAAAACTTCAACAGAAAACTCTCCCCCCAACTAAATTTGACATTGTCCTCAATGTTCAGCAAATGAATGTTTGACGACATATGTTATGCAGGCATGAATTGAAACAAGATAAACACTGCAAAACATATATTGAAACGAAAGAGTAAAGAGGAAAGATGTCACCTGAAATACTCGAGTGCACACAGGGAGTAAATTTCTGCAAAAAGTTTTGGATCCTTCCGTGACCCGACAATTGTGGCTGGAGATTTGAAAAAAACGCCTGATGTTGTTGACAAACGAGATTGAAGGCTCCGAGTTTCTAAAAAAATGTCATTTTCACCGATCGGGAAAAAAAATCACATTGCTTTTTGACTAGGATGACAGTTCGTCTTGTTCTTCATGCTATCTCTATAAAATCAGTCTTAAAGTTCATCCAATCCGCATCAAGTTTTCTTCTTATTTCTATAACTCATCTGCATTCCTTCAACATTCTCGCTTTAAGTTTTCAATTCCTTTCTCAATGGCTCATTCTTCTACATCTCAACCTCCTGTCCTTTCTGCAGCTGCCATTGGTGCCATGTTGCAGCAAGAAAATAATAGCATGGCTAACAAGTCAGACTCCGATGCTATCTACGACTTGGTGAGTCTCGGAACTCGTTACTCATCCTCTATTGTTGCTTTTTCCCAGCGGGTACAAGCCAAAAACCATGAGGTTGAAAGGCTTAAAGAACAAATTGCTGTACTTCAACGCATTGTTCAAGAGTCTCACACAAGGGAAGGAATCCTTCGGCAGCAGAATAAACAGTTGAAGTCTCTATTGGATTCTTCATTCCGCTTGCCAGCTCCCATGAATAGGGCTGACATGATTTTGTATGAAGAGAATGAGCGTCTCCAATCTGAGGCTAAGAACCTCAAGTTTATGTAAAAGCATCTTTATTTATTTTTTTTTTTTTTAACATTTTCCAGCATGTAAAATTCAAAAATGGGGAGTTTCATCTGCTTTCAACTCATTACTAGTATTCCCCAAGATGGACCAAAAGGCATGCAAACAGAGAAATAACTTCTCTTCCACCCCCCAACTAGATTGTAGCATTGTCCTCAATGATGCAAGAGAAATGAAGGAATTTACACAAAGAGAGCAGTTAAGGGGCAAAATCACTAAAAGAAGAACTGAAAATTCAACGAAAAACTGAAGGAAAGAGGAAAAGGAAGTACCTGGACGGCTATGAAAGGAATGCAATCAAAATAAAAATAAAAACTGAAAAAAAAAAACAAAAGAAAACAATGAAAAGAACAGGATAAATCAAGAACCATCAATTTGGATCAAGCAAATGTAGAGTAGATTCCTCAGGTGCAAAGTTAGAAATAAAAGGCTTGAGCCTTTGACCATTAACCTTAAAAGCATTTCCATTTTGAGGATTGACAACCTCAATAGCACCGTGAGGGAAAACTGTTTTAACCACATAGGGGCCACTCCATCGGGATCTTAACTTGCCAGGGAACAAATGAAGTCGAGAATTGTAGAGTAAAACCTGTTGATTAGGCTCAAATGATTTTCTTTGAATATGCTTATCATGGAAAGACTTCATACGTTCCTTGGACAGCTTAGAATTATCATAAGCATCCCTCCGAAGTTCCTCTAATTCACAAAGATGTAATTTCCTCAAAGATCCAGCTTGATCAAGATCAAAATTAAACTTTTTGATGGCCCAAAATGCACGGTGTTCAAGCTCAACAGGGAGGTGACAAGCCTTACCATAGATTAACCGATAAGGAGACATACCCAAAACAGTTTTATATGCAGTCCTGTATGCCCATAATGCATCGGTTAATTTCAAAGACCAATCCTTTCGGTTCGGACTCACAGTTTTTTCCAAAATGGTCTTGATTTCCCTATTAGCAAGTTCAACTTGGCCATTCGTTTGGGGATGATATGGGGTAGAAACTTTGTGGTGAATGCCATACTTATGCAAGAGGGCAGCAAAAGGCTTGTTGCAAAAATGGGTGCCATTATCACTTATGATAGCCTTAGGCATGCCAAATCTAGCAAAAATATTTTCCTTCAAAAATTTAAGCACCACCTTATGGTCATTTGTTTTACATGGTATGGCTTCGACCCATTTTGAAACATAATCAATGGCCACTAAGATGTACAAATAACCAAAAGAAGAAGGAAATGGCCCCATAAAATCAATTCCCCAACAATCAAAAATCTCTATGACCAAAATGGGTTTTAAAGGCATCATATTCCTTTTCGTGACAGCACCTAATTTCTGACATGACTCGCAAGTCTTGCAGAAACTATATGCATCTTTAAACAAATGAGGCCAATAAAAACCACTTTGTAAAATTTTTGCAACTGTCTTGTGTGCAGAAAAATGACCCCCACACGCCTCACTGTGGCAAAAAGAAAGGACAGCTTGCATCTCATGCTCAGGCACACATTTTCTAATGATTTGATCAGGACAATACTTGAAAAGGTAAGGATCATCATAAAAGAACGATCTCACCTCATGCATGAATTTTCGTATATCTTGAGTACTCCAATGAAGTGGTGTTTTTCCTGTCACCAGAAAATTAACTATATCAGCAAACCAAGGCACATTTTCAACTAACATAAGATGTTCATCAGGAAAAGAATCAAGAACAGGTGTCGGTTGTTCAGTTTCAGCAACTGTGAGCCTAGACAAATGGTCGGCTACCACATTTTCTACTCCTTTCTTGTCCTTGATGATGATATTGAACTCCTGGAGTAAAAGTATCCATCTAATCAACCTTGGTTTTGCATCTTTCTTTGTCAATCAAATACTTGAGAGCTGCATGGTCAGTAAAGATGACTATAGGAGAACCAAGAATATATGCACGAAACTTCTCTAAAGCAAATACTACAGCAAGTAATTCTTTTTCAGTAGTAGAATAATTTTTTTGAGCAAAATTCAAAGTTTTACTTGCATAGTAAATGACATAAGGAAGTTTGTTCTTACGCTGTCCAAGAACAGCTCCTATAGCAAAATCACTTGCATCACACATGATTTCAAAAGAAAGTGACCAATCAGGAGGTTGAAGAATCGGAGCAGTGGTTAGCAAAGTTTTAAGTCGACAAAAAGCTTCTTGACACTCGGGTGTCCAATCAAATTTTACATCATTCATCAATAGCTTACATAGAGGCTTAGAAGTAGAGCTAAAGTCTTTGATAAATCTCCTATAAAAACCCGCATGCCCAAGAAAAGATCTAATGTCTTTCATTGACTTAGGTGTAGGAAGTTTAGAAATCAAATCGATTTTTGCTCTATCTACTTCAAGTCCTCTAGATGAAACAACATGTCCTAGAACAATGCCCTGTTGCACCATGAAATGGCACTTCTCCCAATTAAGTAGCAACTGCTTCTCTTCACACCTGGCCAAAACAGCTTGTAAATTGGTTAAACAAACCTCGAATGAATCACCAAATACAGAAAAATCATCCATAAACACTTCTAGAGTGTTCTCAATCATGTCAGAAAAAATGCTAAGCATGCATCTTTGAAAAGTTGCTGGTGCATTGCATAAACCAAAAGGCATTCTCCTGAAAGCAAAAGTACCAAAGGGACAAGTAAAGGTGGTCTTTTCTTGATCCTCTGGTGCTATTTCCAATTGATAGTAACCGGAGAACCCATCTAAGAAACAATAAAAAGCATGTCCAGCGACTTTTTCTAACACTTGATCAAGGAAAGGCAAAGGAAAATGATCTTTCCTAGTGGCGGCATTCAACTTCCTATAATCAATACACATGCGCCAACCAGTAGGAATTCTTGTAGGAATCGATTCATCTTGATCATTTTTAACAATGGTAAGCCCAGATTTTTTTGGAACTACATGAATGGGACTTACCCACTTGCTATCCGAGATGGGGTAAATGATACCCACATCAAGCAATTTCAACACCTCATTTTTAACCACTTCCTTCATTGTGGGATTCAACCTTCTTTGCATTTCCCGAGAAGGTTTTGCATCATCTTCTAAATAAATCCTATGGGTACACTCCAAGGGACTTATACCTTTTATATCAGCCATTGTCCATCCAATAGACTTTTTATGCTTCTTAAGCACATCTAGCAATTTATCTTCTTGTTCACTAGTTAAGTGAGAAGAAATTACCACAGGGAAAGTGCTTTGTGGTCCTAAGAAAGCATACTTCAACTCCAATGGAAGAGGTTTGAAGTCCAAAGTTGGGGATTGCTCCTCCGAAGGTTTGAGAGTTGATGTCAATGGTGGAAGTTGCTCAAATTTTGGCCTCCATGGTGGTGTAACTTGCTGACCTATTGAGGAAACAAGAGATGAGTCATTAATATTATCAAATATTTTCAAATCTTCTTCAAATTCCTCTAAAGAATCAATAAGTTGAAAGTAATGTGCAGAATTTTCATCAATGAAATTTTCCAGCAAATTCACTTCATGAACTTCTTCAACTTCTTGCGGTTGCCTGCAAAGATTAAAAATATTTAGCTCCAAGGTCATATTTCCAAAACTCAATTTTAAAACTCCACTTCTACAATTTATGAGTGCATTAGAAGTGGCCAAGAAAGGTCTTCCTAAGATAACCGGTGCTTGGAAAGTAGAATGATTAGTCAATTGCATATCGAGTACGACAAAGTCTACTGGATAGTAGAATTTGTCTACTTGAACCAAAACATCTTCCACAACACCTCTAGGAATCTTTATAGACCTATCAGCCAACTGCAATGTGATAGAAGTAGATTTCAACTCACCCAATCCAAGCTGAACATAAACATTATAAGGCAATAAGTTCACACTTGAACCTAAGTCTAATAATGCTTGGCCTATTTTTGAGTTCCCTATCATGCAAGCTATGGTAGGGGATCCTGGATCCTTGTATTTGGGAGGAGTGTTGGTTTGGATAATAGCACTAACCTGCTCAGTAAGAAAAGCTTTCTTCTGCACATTCAATTTTCTTTTTACGGTGCATAAATCCTTTAAAAATTTAGCATATGTAGGAATCTGTTGAATAGCATCCAACAATGGTATATTTATCCTAACTTGCTTAAAAATTTCAAGGATTTCAGCGTGATGCTTATCTTTGTGCAAAGGGATTAACCTTTGAGGAAAAGGTGCAGGTGTAGTGCTTGGGACACTTTTAGATTCCAAAGGACCATGTGCCTCATTTTCAGAAGGAGGTTTAGAAATGTTACCATTCTTTTCTACCTCTTGATCTGGGATGCCGATCACCTTACCACTTCTCAAGGTTGTAATAGCCTTGACTTGCTTGACATTTGGATCTCCTGCCATACTTTGAAATTGTTGGTTTTGGCCTTGTGGATTAGGTTGAGATTGTGCAGGGAACTTCCCTTTCTCTTGAGCGCTCATGGTTGTGGTCAACCTTGTGACTGACCCTCGAATGTCAGCAATGGCTTGGGAATTTTGACTATTGATAGCAGCTTGGCTTTGCATGAATTGCTGAAAATTGGTGGACAACTGCTGAAAGTTGGTGGATAATTGCTGGAAATTGTCTTCAAGGTTCTTTTTCTGAACTGGTAACATGTGGTTGGCATATTGAGATGGTCCTGGACCTCCTGGAGTAGTGTAGGGTACAATTTGTGAAGGACCAGCTATGTTGGGTGCAGGTAAAGCAGCTTGATCACCTCTCCAACTGAAATTGGGGTGATTTCTCCATCCCGAATTATAGGTGTTGGAATAAGGACCTGAAAAAGATTTAGCAACCATATTAACAGCATTAGATTGATCCAAAAGAACTTCTTTAAAAGCTGGAATGGTTGGGCAATCATTAGTTGAATGCCCTTGGCCTTCACAAATATTACAGCTTAAAGTAATCTGAGGTACAGTTTGTACTTCATTTACTTTCTTCAACTCAATCGCCTCCAATTTTTTTGACAATAAGGCAAATTTAGCTTTCAAATCATCTTCTTCATTTAAAACATATTTACCTCCCCCACTTACAATCCTCAATGGTTCAGCTCTATCATAGACACAAGAAGTGTCCCATGATTGAGCGTTTTCAGCCAAGTAATCGAAATATGCAAATGCTTCTTCCGGTTCCTTATTAAAGAATTCTCCATTACACATGGTTTCAACAAATTGTCGCATCTTAGGTATCAAAGCTTCATAAAAAAAACTAATAATGCGCCAATTTTCGTAACCATGGTGTGGACAAGCATTTAAGAGATCTTTGAATCTTTCCCAACTTTGATAAAAAGTTTCAGTTTCCTTTTGAGAAAAATTCATGATTTGTCTCTTTAAAGCATTGGTGCGATGCATTGGAAAAAAATTTTTAGAAATTCGGCTTGCATTTCTTGCCATGTTCCAATGGATCTTGGCCTCAATGCATTCAACCATGTTTTTGCTTTGTCCTTAAGAGAAAAAGGAAACAACTTCAATCTAACAATTTCCTCAGTACAATTTCGATCCAAAAATGTGGAGCATACTTCCTCAAACTCTTTGAGATGCAAGTAGGGATTTTCAGAATCCATCCCATGAAAATGAGGTAATAATGGTATCATTCCAGGTTTAAAATTGAAAGTATGAGCATTCAAAGGTGTAATGATGCATGATGGAGTGGTGGTCCTAATAGGATGCAAATATTCTCTGAGTGTCCTGTTGGGATTTGCCATTTCCCCATCATTGCGTCCTTCTTCTTCAGCCATGTTACTATGAGTGTCAACTGATGATTTAAGAGAAACAGATGATGCACTCGATGATGAGGTCGATGATTCAGTCCTAGCAAGTCTATGTGTGCTATCTCTAGCCCAACCAGACATGCAACTTCAGCACAAAACAAGATAACAGTAAACCAGTAAAATGAGAGGTAAGAATATCACCCAGGCTGTGAAGAGGTTCACAGCTCCATAAACATCCTCTCAGAAAGAGAAAAAAAATACTCTAATAAACACCAGTTGTCCCCGGCAACGGCGCCAAAAACTTGACTCAATTTAGAATGTGCTTCCAAGTGCAGAAGTGTCAAGTTGTATCAAGGATAAGTCCAGGATCGTATTCCACAGGACAATGGGTTATCAAAGCGTATAAAGGATTTGTGAGGAACAAATGAATCGAGTATGTGAGATGAAAATAAAATTAAATTGCTATGCCAAAAAAAAATAATTGAAATTGAATTTAGAGTTTCTAAAGAAAGGCAAATTAACAAACACTTGGGTTGGGTTTGAGATTCTTTTTATCTCGGATTCTAGATAGTTTCTCGATTAACAATCCAGTCAAGGAATTGATATTCGGATCATAAAAAATTAAGCTCAAGTATTTGCAATATTTTCTCAAGAAATTCTCTAATTTACTAGCCAAATTTATATTCATAATCAATCGAAAGAGGCCTTGATAAATTCAAGCTTTTGTTGTGCCTTACGTCAACAACAAAACAAGAGCAAGAGCCGCAATCTATTTTCCATTTGAATCCGACTAGTAATTTAGTGAAATCAACATTAAACAATAATATATTGCATCAAACTAGAATCTAAAATAAATTAAATCTCATTCCACAACCCAAGCTTTAGTAATTAGTTACACATGATATTTTTAGTAACAAAAATAAATCTAAGTGGAACCATATCAAAAACTAAGAAAATAAAAATTAACTTTAGAATGTAATAAAAATAAAAAGTCTATAATATCAACTCGAAGAAATAAGACAAACTAAATTAAAGAAATAAAATTGAAACTATAACAAGGTAATAAAATTAAAACTATAACAAGGTAATAAAAGTGAAACCATAACAAGGTAATAAACTTGAAACTCTAACAAGGTAATAAAATTGAAAACTGAACAAGGTAATAAAATTGAAACTTAACTTGGTAATAAACTTGAAAACTACAAAGGTAATAACTTGAAAACTACAAAGGTAATAACTTGAAAACTACAAAGGTAATAACTTGAAAACTAACTCCCTTTTGCCTGCTGCCTTCCCCTCTTTTTATAGGTGCTGTCCGTGAGTTATGTGAGTGGGAGACTTGCATGTGGTGTGAGTGGAGTTCCAGCTGTGAAATGTGGAGGTGCCGCGATTTATGCTTCCGTGTGTGTTGCCATGATTGTTGTTGCATGTGTTGCTTTCTTCAATCTTCTTCTTTCCATGAATGTATTTGCTTCTATGTTCTATTTCCTGCATGTTTTTTGCTTTGCTTTTCTTCCTTTTGCATGTGCTTTGCTTTGCTTTTCTTCCTTTTGCATGTGCTTGCTTTGCTTTTCTTCCTTTTGCATGTGCTTGTGAGTGGCTTATGTGAGCTGTCCGTGAGTTCCATCAAATTCCCTCACCAAAAACCAACCACTCCCCTCATCAATTTCGGCACTTACCAAACAACATCCAGCCCCACACTTTTGCTTTTTCCTTTAAAGATTTATTCACTCACATGCCTTCCTTCCACTCAACTACACTTCTTATTAACATGCACGGCAATCACACAACCAAGACTAAGCCTCACCCTTGCTTTTCCCTTCACCATTTTCGGAAATCACTAACAAACATCCAGCCCCACACATTTGATCATCCACCGAAATTTGCTCCCATCATTCACTTAGTGCAGATTTTTTTAGATGCCAAAAGAACACCACATGGATCAAGATAGGAAAAGCTAGCCAACCAACACCAAGAATCCTTCCACCCACTACCCATGTGAAGCCTTAATCAAGTTCCCTTCATTTATTTCTTTCACTTGCTTTTATCTTCATAGAATTTTTCAGCTATGTAGGCAATGGCTTCACTCATAGACATCGACCAAGATTCAACTATAAGTTTTAAGTAAGCATTAGTCGGCCTCACATCAAAATGCATGCATCTAAGTTTAATTAGGGGCAATATATTGTTTCGTATGTCAAAGAAAATTAATTCACATTATCTAACTAATACTCTTATTTTAACTCATAAAGCACTTTTACTCAAGATATTTAAGAGTATTAATGTCACATAATTGACCATTTATCACCTTGGCTCTGAGGGATGTTAGTGCTAGATGCCCTGGGTTTGGGCAACCCTTTGTCCCTTCTTGTTCTGCAATTCCGGTCTGGCGCCGTGGAGACAGGGAGTCCTTAAATCCGAGCACATCTACTGTGCCCTTTCCTTCCATGGCTTAAGTCGTTGAGCCTGGCCCAAGGGTTTTGAAACTGTTGCGGGGGTGCGGGATGTCTCTCAGAGGGCAAACATGGTCAGCATGAACTTTTGGGGCGCTCTTCTAGATAGGGTGCCTCGCAAAACTCAGGTGGTGACACAACCCCTAGAACTAAATGTGAAGATGGCTCCTTCCTCGGCTTCCACTGCTCGATCCTTGGTCGAGGCCTTTGAGTTCGAGGAGGTCTCAGGCCATCCTGTCGATGAGTGCACGTCTATTCATAGGTCTCCCGGTATTGACATTGCTACTGGTGGTAATCTGTTTGTTGCCACCATTGTTGGGCTAGTGCTGGTCCCAGACGTCGGTGTAACCTAAAGCAGGTAGTTGGCTGCCGAGCATGGAGTTCTAAAGGGGCCCCGGTAGTCAAACCTTCCACTTTGACCCCACCAAGCCCGAGTGACGACTGCGATGCCAATAGGGAGTCCTAAGAAGGGAGACTAGAGTAATCTTAGGGGTAAGAATGGGGTACCCTTTGTAGTGCTTCCCATCCTGCCGGTAGGTGAGACTGCTCTTGCTTCTACTAGCCGAGGGCCTTAAGAGGAAGTTCATGATGAGCCCACAAGAGGGGAATTGTAACAGCACGCTAAAATCTAGCCTTATCTCTTCACCCTTCTCTTTCTTTTATTTCGCACATATTAGACAGCACGACAATCAGTTTTGGATTCTTTCCCGATAGTAATCACCATCTCTCTCGTCTCTACCCTCACCTGAAATCACACGCATAATTTATCTTTTCCGTAAATCACGTTATTTTGTTCTTCACCGACAACGGTAAAATCATGAACAGAATTATCTTAAGCGTTGTACCTCGATGGCGTATTCCGGATCTTATCCACCGAATTTCAAAGTAAGATATTTTATAGTCTACGGATATTTGAAGTATTATGGAAATATCTATAGAAGAAATTTCCAGTGTTATTAGATAAGTTTGTTTTTAAAGTAGCACAATTATAATATTTTAATGAGCTCTGAAAATATTATAATTGTGGATAATTACTTAGATTAAATATTTTTGTTATTTTAAGATATTAAGAGGTTTAATTTTAAGTTGAAAACTCTTATTTAAATTAAATGGTTTTATCCTCTTTGAGTGATTAAAGATACTTTATCATTTTATATAATGATGATGAAATATTATTTTATAAATTTAGTTTATAAAATAATATTCTATCTTAATTCCTCTCAGTGTTCTATTTGAGTGTTTTAGTAATTTAAATGATTTTATGCACTTTGATTAATTAATGATACTTTATCATTTTATATAATGATGAAGAAAATATTATTTTATAAACCTTAGTTTATAAAATAATATTCTATCTTAATTCCTCTTACTGTTGTATTAAGTGTTTTATTAATTTAAATGATTTTATCCTCTTCGATTAATTAACGGTGCTTTATTATTTTAAATAATGATGAGGAAATATTGTTTTATAAACTTTAGTCTATAAAATAATATTCTATTTTAATTCCTCGTAGTGTTTTATTTAAAGTGTTTTATTTAAATTAAAACACTTACGCATTTTCAATCAGTGTTTTAACTCATCGTTGGATTATTTGAGGATCCCGAAGCGTAGGATTGAAGCGAAATACCCAGGCCCCTACCCTTTTCCCTTCACTTTTTCCTTTTCTCTTTTTTTTTTCTCTTCTCTTTCCTCTCCCTCTCCCTCATGGCCGACGGACACGTGAAGCTCTCCTCCATAGCCATTCGGCTCAAGCTCCAACCGGCGCCACCTCAGGCCGCCGTGCCTCACCTCCCTCACCGGTGTGATCTCCTCCCTCCGGCAAGCACTACCCAACTGGTGGTGAGCTAAACCGACCACCCACTCTCTCTCCTTTCTCCTTCAAACATATGGGTCTTTAACGCTTTTTCACCATTCTGGACCACCATACAAGGCCAAACCGGCCACCAAGCACCACCATTGGAACCACCATGTCAAGAGCTTCCTCCCCATGTCTTTCTTTTTCCCTAACTCTCACTCTTTCTCATATGGGTTTCTCAAAACACACGTTCGGTTGCACCACCGTGTGCCGCCGTACACGGCCACCCATGGTGTTTCACCACCACCATCTTGTTCCTCTCATCACCATGAACCTCTCCAAGAAATTTCATGGCCAGCGGAGCTTTGTAGAGCTCTCACTCTCCAAGGCCGAAAATGGCTTCAAACGGCCGATCCGCCGCCGTCAGCCACTGTACGACCACCACCTCGCCACCACAGCTCTACCACATGTTCAACTACCTTTCCCTAGCTTGCCATGAAGTTCTATGGCATTTCGCTACCTCAAGCCACCTTCCACCATTCGGATTTACTGTTCACGGCGTGATGCCGCCGTGCTCCGCCACCTTTCACCACCACAAGGTGACCATGAGCCTTCCAAGACCACGCCTAGCCATTCTCAAGCCCAAACTACCACTTTGTGTGGTGGACAGCCACCGTACGCAGTGTTACCGCCACGTATGTTCCTCTGACGCATGATCGTGACGAGCAGGGAGCGACGCACAGGTTATCCCGTCGATGGTATAACCCTATCTTTAGTTATTTATGTTTAACGTAGTTGATTTGGTTGGCTGTAGACTGTGTAGTTAGTAGTTGTGGAGTTCGCTGCGTAGTGGTGAAGCGAAGTGTGGTTGTGAAGTGTTGGGTTCAACTGTGTAGTATTGTGGACTGTGCTGTGAAGTATGGGCATGAGATGGATGCCGTAGTTGTGATACGGCATGTAGTGCGAAGAGAGTACGCGTGTAGCGTATTCTGTGTAATGCAGCGACGCGCCATGCGACGTGCGCTGTAGTGATGTGTGGCGTAGGAGGAAGGGAGTACGCATGGAGTGTACTCCATGTTGTATGGCGATGCATCGTGTGATGTGCATCGTGATGATGAGTGTTGTAGCAAAAGGAGTACGCGTGGCACGTACTCCATGTCACGTAGCGATGCACCGTGAGACATGTATCGTAGGGATGTGCATTGTAGTCTGGATGGAAGAGAGTTCACGTGAGTGTACTTTGTACTAGGTCGTGATACACCGGATGGCGTGCCACAGATGGCATAACAGAGAAGTGTGGAGCGTATGGTGTGCTGTCGGGGAACTGTGTAACAGTGTGCCGAAGTAGTAATGATGTGGCCTGTAGTCCAAGGTAACAGTTATTGCCTTGAGACTGATTTGTGACTGAGAGTATAAGGAAGTAATGGAGAAGTATCAGAGCGTGCAGCGGAAACATGATGGGTATCGTGACGTGACTCGAGATTAGTCTTGAGCTGTGTGACGTGACAGAGGTGAAATTGTGGATGCAATCCTCTCCCATTAAGTGTTGGGATGAACTTGTACAGAGTCGGAAGTAGGAAGAATCCTATCAACCAAGTCTGAGCAAGTTGGTATTGGAGTATGGAGTTTGTTTGTACAAGCAGACGTTCAGTGGAGTTATAAGTTGCTCTTAGGTGATAAAAGGGGATGAAATGCAGGTGTCTCTGGCGAGACATGTGTATCGGACAGGTTTACCATATGTAATAGATAATCTGTTCTGATCATGGTTACATGGTATATTAGCCAGAGAATTGGCTAAGTTGATGTAGCCTGAATGGATGGAGAGTGTTCTAAGTGAGGCGTAGTTCTATGTTTAGAATAGTTACTTATGCATTTAAATAGATGATGATGTAAGGTTATGTGTATGCATGTAGGTTGCCATCTGACAAGCACACGAATGGACTGCATGGAATGAGTATGGCACGAAGTCTAAGTAAGTATTACGTTCATACTCTTCTAGAGTTTTTACGTATAGAAAAGAAGAAAAAGACGAAAGTTTTTCTATAAAAATGAAAATGAAACGTAAGTTTTCAAGTATAAGTACGTGCTGGCCTTTCCTTGGCAGCCCCTCTTTATGCACCTAAAGTATGTACGTGTATGCGTGTGAATGGATGTTATAAGTAGTACGTATTGTATGTATGTTCATGAAAAGGAAACGAAATGAAGCTTTGAAAGACGTAAGAACGGTTAAGAATGCAAGGACTGAAATAAATGAATGAACTGTAAAGGAAAGAATGGACTGGACCGAATGGATGAAGTATGAAAATACGTAATGGCCACATGGACTGAAAAGGAATGGTACCAAATGAATGGACTGTAAAGGGGCAGATTGCAATGCCTGGTAAGTAGTACTGGTAGTGCACCCAGTGCTACACCCTGACTGAATGGATTCCCAAACCCGTGGCCACGGGCGGAATCAGGTCCAAAAGACCGCTAACCCTAGCACACGGGGCGTAATAGTGTGCAATGGCCTATGAAAGTGAAAAGAAAGAATGGATGCATGTTAAGAAAAGAATGCATGTATGTACGGATGAACAGAATGCATGAACGAATGTAAGTAAGGAAAGATGAACGAATGAATGCATGTATGCGTGCACCCAGTGCTGCACCCTGACTGAATGGATTCCCAAACCCGTGGCCACGGGCGGAATCAGGTCCAAAAGACCGCTAACCCTAGCACACGGGGCGTAATAGTGTGCAATGGCCTATGAAAGTGAAAAGAAAGAATGGATGCATGTTAAGAAAAGAATGCATGTATGTACGGATGAACAGAATGCATGAACGAATGTAAGTAAGGAAAGATGAACGAATGAATGCATGTATGCATGGATGTATGTATGTAGAAAGAACAACTGCATGAAAACGTTCTTTGAGAAATGAAGGCAGCGAGGCGTGGGGAACTGTTTTAAAGAAGAAAGCACGTTTATAAAGAAAAACCCCCACCTCGCAACGTTTTTAAAAGAAAAGAAAGACATATGCATGCTATGTACGATATGTATGTACGGAATGATGAATGCATGATTGAAAATCTATGTTATGATATTTTGACTATATGAAATAATGCTTACGAGTCATCGACTCATTTTAGTTTTATGTGTGCCCTCCCAGGCACAAGATGAGCATGACAGGACAGGACGGGCACAGCCCAAAGGGGAAGANACACCCTGACTGAATGGATTACCAAACCCGTGGCCACGGGCGGAATCAGGTCCAAAAGACCGCTAACCCCAGCACACGGGGCGTAACAGTGTGCAATGGCCTATGAAAGTGAAAAGAAAGAATGGATGCATGTTAAGAAAAGAATGCATGTATGTACGGATGAACGGAATGCATGAACGAATGTAAGTAAGGAAAGATGAACGAATGAATGCATGTATGCATGGATGTATGTATGTAGAAAGAACAACTGCATGAAAACGTTTTTTGAGAAATGAAGGCAGCGAGGCGTGGGGAACTGTTTTAAAGAAGAAAGCACGTTTATAAAGAAAAACCCCCACCTCGCAACGTTTTTAAAAGAAAAGAAAGACATATGCATGCTATGTACGATATGTATGTACGGAATGATGAATGCATGATTGAAAATCTATGTTATGATATTTTGACTATATGAAATAATGCTTACGAGTCATCGACTCATTTTAGTTTTATGTGTGCCCTCCCAGGCACAAGATGAGCATGACAGGACAGGACGGGCACAGCCCAAAGGGGAAGAGCACGGAGGCCTAGGCAAGATATCTTTATATGAAAACTTAAATTA
Organism: Carya cathayensis; assembly: GCA_011037825.1. Lineage (NCBI taxonomy): Eukaryota > Viridiplantae > Streptophyta > Magnoliopsida > Fagales > Juglandaceae > Carya > Carya cathayensis. The sequence continues at coordinate 14,969 of QGSO01000935.1, read as the reverse complement.
TGAAAGTTAATGTTTTCCGCTAAGTCTTTTAATAAAGATAAATGAATTTTATGTATAGCATAGAAGTCTTTTGTATCCTGGCATGAATGGAATAGAGAAATGAAAAAGGAATAGTAATTCCCGTCGATTTTTATCAAAATTTACATGAAAAGGACCCACCATAAGGACGGGCGCTACAAGTTGGTATCAGAGCAAGACCCAGGTTATGAAAGGCTTCATATGAAAGAAGAGAAAGAAAACTTTTATGTGAAGGAAAATCTTTCACATGAAAGAAGATTTTCCTTAACATGAAAGATACTTTTACTTAAAAGAAAACTTTTACATGAAAGGAAACTTTTTATATGAAAGAAACTTTACATGAAAAGAAAGTTAATGAAAAGAGAACTGAAGTAAGAAGGATGGAAAACCTAGGCTGGCGTCTTCCCAAGGCATGTCTCGTCCTGATGTAAGTATGAGAAAGTGTTTTCTTTTAAGTATTACAGTATTTTACCAGTACAGTCTAGTTAATGAATGCATGTCAGAATGGCACCTACTAGGAAAGGTTATGTTAAGTGCATGTCATGAAGGAAGTCATAGAGAATGAACATGGATAGAAAGGAAAGGAATGAGAGATGAAAAGTCAAGAATGTATAGATGTAATTGCATGTATGAACGAATAGACTAGAGTTCATAAAAATAGAGAGATATTTTTAAATACTTTTTCATAAACTTTAGGTTCTTAGCCTCATGTTTGAGACGCTCATTCTCTTCATACAATATCATGTCATCCCTATCCATGGGAACTGGCAAGCGGAATGAAGAATCTAATAGAGATTTCAACTGTTTATTCTCTTGCCGAAGGATTCTTTCCCTTGTGTGAGATTCTTGAACAATTCGTTGAAGTACAACAATTTGTTCTTTAAGCCTTTCAACCTCTTGGTTTTTGGCTTGTACCTGCTGGGAAAAAGCAACAATAGAGGATGAGTAGCGAGTCCCGAGACTCACCAAGTCGTAGATAGCATCGGAGTCGGACCTATTAGCCATACTATTATTTTCTTGCTGCAACATGGCACCAATGGCAGCTGCAGAAAGGACAGGAGGTTGAGGTGCTGAATACCTCATGGATGGATCTAGAGAAATGTTAGAAGAATGAGCCATTGAGAAAAGAATTGAAAACTTAAGGCGAGAATGTTGAAGGAATGCAGATGAGTTATAGAGATGAGAATAAGTTTTGATGCAAATTGGATTAAGTTTAAGACTGATTTTATAGAGATAGCATAAAGAAGAAGACAAACTATTTCTCTTCAAATCTTTTTATTCAAAAAAATACAAGATATGCTGGACACACATTGTCAAAAGTTTTCTTACTAAGCCAGCGAGATTAACAGTAGATTGTCCCTATTTTTCTAGTAACGATGAACCTCTGCTGTTATCTGCCGATGTTGACCCTGTATCTGAATCCTTTCTCGTTCCAGCTCTTCTATTCGTGGTTGCAGATCATGAGCATACCAATCTGTAAATTTTTTTAACTCTTTGTTTTCTTGCTGTTAGCCTTTTATTCTCTCTATCCTTATTAGCAAGCTTCTGTCGTAACTCAGATATTTGGATGTTAAGATGATCAATCTCACTTACCCTCGCCATTAACCTTCGAGACATGATCGTAAAGAGGCAGCATATTGACTACTGAGCATCTTGATTCTGCAATAATCTCAGAATCAGTCCTACTAGAAGAACGGTTCTCTGCTCCTATCATGGTATTGACGACCTCAGGAGAGAAGATTGATGGTTGATGCGTCAAGGGTTCCTGATTCAAGTCTGGAACAGTAGTGGAAGAGAATTGCCCAGCCATTCTTTTGTCATGGAAAAACAAAAAAACTCAGGTCAAGAAGCGATTTTTCCGATGGGTGAAAATGATCCTTTTTCTTTATAGAAACTCAAAGCCTAAATCGCGGTTGTCAACAACATCAGGCGACTGTTTAAATTCCCAGCCGCACTAAATTTATAGAGTTAGGCCTCGAGGCTTTGCAGAACTTGTCGGGTACGGACGGCTTTTCAACCATCTCAGTGTTTTAAGCGTGTTTTATGTGTGTACTTGCGTCGATTTCGAGGACGAAATTTTTTTTAGGAGGGGAGGATGTAAAGCCGCTAAAATCTAGCCTTATCTCTTCACCCTTCTCTTTCTTTTATTTCGCACATATTAGACAACAGGGCAATCAGTTTTGGATTCTTTCCCGACAGCAATCACCATCTCTCTCGTCTCTACCCTCACCTGAAATTACGGCATAATTTATCTTTTCCGTAAATCACTTATTTTGTTCTTCACCGACAACGGTAAAATCATGAACAGAATTATCCTAAGCGTTGTACTCGATGGCGTATTCCGGATCTTATCCACCGAATTTCAAAGTAAGATATTTTATAGTCTACGGATATTTGAAGTATTATGGAAATATCTATAGAAGAAATTTTCAGTGTTATTAGATAAGTTTGTTTTTAAAGTAGCACAATTATAATATTTTAATGAGCTCTGAAAATATTATAATTGTGGATAATTACTTAGATTAAATATTTTAGTTGTTTTAAGATATTAAAAGGTTTAATTTTACGTTGAAAACTCTTATTTAAATTAAATGGTTTTATCCTCTTTGAGTGATTAAAGATACTTTATCATTTTATATAATGATGAAGAAATATTATTTTATAAATTTAGTTTATAAAATAATATTCTATCTTAATTCCTCTCAGTGTTCTATTTGAGTGTTTTAGTAATTTAAATGATTTTATGCACTTTGATTAATTAATGATACTTTATCATTTTATATAATGATGAAGAAAATATTATTTTATAAACCTTAGTTTATAAAATAATATTCTATCTTAATTCCTCTTAGTGTTGTATTAAGTGTTTTATTAATTTAAATGATTTTATCCTCTTCGATTAATTAACGGTACTTTATATTTTAAATAATGATGAGGAAATATTATTTTATAAACTTTAGTTTATAAAATAATATTCTACCTTAATTCCTCGTAGTGTTTTATTTAAAGTGTTTTATTTAAAATAAAACACTTACGCGTTTTCAATCAGTGTTTTAACTCATCGTTGGATTATTTGAGGATCCCGAAGCGTAGGATTGAAGCGAAATACCCAGGCCCCTACCCTTTTCCCTTCACTTTTTCCTTTTCTCTTTTTTTTTTCTCTTCTCTTTCCTCTCCCTCTCCCTCATGGCCGACGGACACGTGAAGCTCTCCTCCATAGCATTCGGCTCAAGCTCCAACCGGCGCCACCTCAGGCCGCCGTGCCTCACCTCCCTCACCGGCATGATCTCCTCCCTCCGGCAAGCACTACCCAACCGGTGGTGAGCTAAACCGACCACCCACTCTCTCTCCTTTCTCCTTCAAAGATATGGGTCTTTAAGGCTTTTTCACCATTTTGGACCACCATACAAGGCCAAACCGGCCACAAGCACCACCATTGGAACCACCATGTCAAGAGCTTCCTCCCCATGTCTTTCTTTTTCCCTAACTCTCACTCTTTCTCATACGGGTTTCTCAAAACACACGTTCGGTTGCACCACCGTGTGCCGCCGTACACGGCCACGCATGGTGTTTCACCACCACCATCTTGTTCCTCTCATCACCATGAACCTCTCCAAGAAATTTCATGGCCAACGGAGCTTTGTAGAGCTCTCACTCTCCCTCACTCTCCAAGGCTGAAAATGGCTTCAAACGGCCGATCCGCCGCCGTCAGCCACTGTACAACCACCACCTCGCCACCACAGCTCCACCACATGTTCATCTACCTATCCCTAGCTTGCCATGAAGTTCTATGGCATTTCGCTACCTCAAGCCACCTTCCACCATTCGGATTTACTATTCACGGTGTGATGCCGCCGTGCTCCATTTGACCACCACAAGGCGACCATGAGCCTTCCAAGACCACGCCTAGCCATTCTCAAGCCCAAACTACCACTTTGTGTGGTGGACAGCCACCGTACGCGGTGTTATTGCCACGTATGTTCCTCTGACGCATGATCGTGACGAGCAGCGAGCGACGCACGGGTTATCCCGTTGATGGTATAACCCTCTATCTTTAGTTATTTATGTTTAACGTAGTTGATTTGGTTGGCTGTAGACTGTGTAGTTAGTAGTTGTGGAGTTCGCTGCGTAGTGGTGAAGCGAAGTGTGGTTGTGAAGTGTTGGGTTCGACTGTGTAGTATTGTGGACTGTGCTGTGAAGTATGGGCATGAGATGGATGCCGTAGTTGTGATACGGCATGTAGTGCGAAGAGAGTACGCGTGTAGCGTATTCTGTGTAATGCAGCGACGCGCCTGCGACGTGCGCTGTAGTGATGTGTGGCGTAGGAGGAAGGGAGTACGCATGGAGTGTACTCCATGTTGTATGGCGATGCATCGTGTGATGTGCATCGTGATGATGAGTGTTGTAGCGAAAGGAGTACGCGTGGCGCGTACTCCATGTCACGTAGCGATGCACCGTGAGACATGTATCGTAGGGATGTGCATTGTAGTCTGGATGGAAGAGAGTTCACGTGAGTGTACTTTGTACTAGGTCGTGATACACCGGATGGCGTGCCACAGATGGCATAACAGAGAAGTGTGGAGCGTATGGTGTGCTGTCGGGGAACTGTGTAACAGTGTGCCGAAGTAGTAATGATGTGGCCTGTAGTCCAAGGTAACAGTTATTGCCTTGAGACTGATTTGTGACTGAGAGTATAAGGAAGTAATGGAGAAGTATCAGAGCGTGCAGCGGAAACATGATGGGTATCGTGACGTGACTCGAGATTAGTCTTGAGCTGGTGACGTGACAGAGGTGAAATTGTGGATGCAATCCTCTCCCATTAAGTGTTGGGATGAACTTGTACAGAGTCGGAAGTAGGAAGAATCCTATCAACCAAGTCTGAGCAAGTTGGTATTGGAGTATGGAGTTTGTTTGTACAAGCAGACGTTCAGTGGAGTTATAAGTTGCTCTTAGGTGATAAAAGGGGATGAAATGCAGGTGTCTCTGGCGAGACATGTGTATCGGACAGGTTTACCATATGTAATAGATAATCTGTTCTGATCATGGTTACATGGTATATTAGCCAGAGAATTGGCTAAGTTGATGTAGCCTGAATGGATGGAGAGTGTTCTAAGTGAGGCGTAGTTCTATGTTTAGAATAGTTACTTATGCATTTAAATAGATGATGATGTAAGGTTATGTGTATGCATGTAGGTTGCCATCTGACAAGCACACGAATGGACTGCATGGAATGAGTATGGCATGAAGTCCAAGTAAGTATTACGTTCATACTCTTCTAGAGTTTTTACGTATAGAAAAGAAGAAAAAGAGGAAAGCTTTTCTATAAAAATGAAAATGAAACGTAAGTTTTCAAGTATAAGTACGTACTGGCCTTTCCTTGGCAGCCCCTCTTTATGCACCCAAAGTATGTACGTGTATGCGTGTGAATGGATGTTATAAGTAGTACGTATTGTATGTATGTTCATGAAAAGGAAACGAAATGAAGCTTTGAAAGACGTAAGAACGGTTAAGAATGCAAGGACTGAAATAAATGAATGAACTGTAAAGGAAAGAATGGACTGGACTGAATGGATGATGTATGAAAATACGTAACGGCCACATGGACTGAAAAGGAATGGTACCAAATGAATGGACTGTAAAGGGGCAGATTGCAATGCCGGGTAAGTAGTACTGGTAGTGCACCCAGTGCTGCACCCTGACTGAATGGATTCCCAAACCCGTGGCCACGGGCGGAATCAGGTCCAAAAGACCGCTAACCCCAGCACACGGGGCGTAACAGTGTGCAATGGCCTATGAAAGTGAAAAGAAAGAATGGATGCATGTTAAGAAAAGAATGCATGTATGTACTGGATGAACGGAATGCATGAACGAATGTAAGTAAGGAAAGATGAACGAATGNTCTGCTGTTATCTGCCGATGTTGACCCTGTATTTGAATCCTTTCTCGTTCCAGCTCTTCTATTCGTGGTTGCAGATCATAAGCATACCAATCTGTAAATTTGTTTTAACTCTTTGTTTTCTTGCTGTAACCTTTTATTTTTCTCTATCCTTATTAGTAAGCTTCTGTCGTAACTCAGATATTTGGATGTTAAGATGATCAATCTCACTTACCCTCGCCATTAACCTTCGAGACATGATCGTAATAGAGGCAGCATATTGACTACTGAGCATACTTGATTCTGCAATAATCTCAGAATCAGTCCTACTAGAAGAACGGTTCTCTGCTCTTATCATGGTATTGACGACCTCAGGAGAGAAGATTGATGGTTTATGCGTCAAGGGTTCCTGATTCAAGTCTGGAACAGTAGTGGAAGAGAATTGCCCAGCCATTCTTTTGTCATGGAAAAACAAAAACTCAGGTCAAGAAGCGATTTTTCCGATGGGTGAAAATGATCCTTTTTCTTTATAGAAACTCAAAGCCTAAATCGCGGTTGTCAACAACATCAGGCGACTGTTTAAATTCCCAGCCGCACTAAATTTATAGAGTTAGGCCTCGAGGCTTTGCAGAACTTGTCGGGTTACGGACGGCTTTTCAACCATCTACAGTGTTTTAAGCGTGTTTTATGTGTGTACTTGCGTCGATTTCGAGGACGAAATTTTTTTTAGGAGGGGAGGATGTAATAGCCGCTAAAATCTAGCCTTATCTCTTCACCCTTCTCTTTCTTTTATTTCGCACATATTAGACAACAGGGCAATCAGTTTTGAATTCTTTCCCGACAGCAATCACATCTCTCTCGTCTTTACCCTCATCTGGAATCACGCGTATAGATTATCTTTTCCGTAAATCACGTAATTTGTTCTTCACCGACAGCTGTAAAATCATGAACAGTTTTATCCTAAGCGTTGTACCTCGATGGCGTTTTCCCGGATCTTATCCATCGGATTTCAAAGTATTAGATAAGCTTGTTTTTAAAGTAGCACAATTATAATAATTTAATGAGCTCTGAAAATATTATAATTGTGGATAATTACTTAGATTAAATATTTTAGTTGTTTTAAGATATTAAAAGATTTAATTTTACGTTGAAAACTCTTATTTAAATTAAATAGTTTTATCCTCTTTGAGTGATTAAAGATACTTTATCATTTTATATAATGATGAAGAAATATTATTTTATAAATTTAGTTTATAAAATAATATTCTATCTTAATTACTCAGTGTTCTATTTGAGTGTTTTAGTAATTTAAATGATTTTATGCACTTTGATTAATTAATGATACTTTATCATTTTATATAATGATGAAGAAAATATTATTTTATAAACCTTAGTTTATAAAATAATACTCTATCTTAATTCCTCTTAGTGTTGTATTAAGTGTTTTATTAATTTAAATGATTTTATCCTCTTCGATTAATTAACGGTGCTTTATTATTTTAAATAATGATGAGGAAATATTATTTTATAAACTTTAGTTTATAAAATAATATTCTATTTTAATTCCTCGTAGTGTTTTATTTAAAGTGTTTTATTTAAAATAAAACACTTACGCGTTTTCAATCAGTGTTTTAACTCATTGTTGGATTATTTGAGGATCCCGAAGCGTAGGATTGAAGCGAAATACCCAGGCCCCTACCCTTTTCCCTTCACTTTTTCCTTTTCTCTTTTTTTTTTCTCTTTTCTTTCCTCTCCCTCTCCCTCATGGCCGACGGACACGTGAAGCTCTCCTCCATAGACGTTCGGCTCAAGCTCCAACTGGTGCCACCTCAGGCCACCGTGCCTCACCTCCCTCACCGGCATGATCTCCTCCCTCCGGCAAGCACTACCCAACCGGTGGTGAGCTAAACCGACCACCCACTCTCTCTCCTTTCTCCTTCAAAGATATGGGTCTTTAAGGCTTTTTCACCATTTTGGACCACCATACAAGGCCAAACCGGCCACCAAGCACCACCATTGGAACCACCATGTCAAGAGCTTCCTCCCCATGTCTTTCTTTTTCCCTAACTCTCACTCTTTCTCATACGGGTTTCTCGAAACACACGTTCGGTTGCACCACCGTGTGCCGCCGTACACGGCCACGCATGGTGTTTCACCACCACCATCCTATTCCTCTCATCACCATGAACCTCTCCAAGAAATTTCATGGCCAACGGAGCTTTGTAGAGCTCTCACTCTCCCTCACTCTCCAAGGCTGAAAATGGCTTCAAACGGCCGATCCGCCGCCGTCAGCCACTGTACAACCACCACCTCGCCACCACAGCTCCACCACATGTTCATCTACCTATCCCTAGCTTGCCATGAAGTTCTATGGCATTTTGCTACCTCAAGCCACCTTCCACCATTCGGATTTACTATTCACGGTGTGATGCCGCCGTGCTTTGACCACCACAAGGCGACCATGAGCCTTCCAAGACCACGCCTAGCCATTCTCAAGCCCAAACTACCACTTTGTGTGGTGGACAGCCACCGTACGCGGTGTTATTGCCACGTATGTTCCTCTGACGCAAGATCGTGACGAGCAGCGAGCGACGCACGGGTTATCCCGTTGATGGTATAACCCTCTATCTTTAGTTATTTATGTTTAACGTAGTTGATTTGGTTGGTTGTAGACTGTGTAGTTAGTAGTTGTGGAGTTCGCTGCGTAGTGGTGAAGCGAAGTGTGGTTGTGAAGTGTTGGGTTCGACTGTGTAGTATTGTGGACTGTTCTGTGAAGTATGGGCATGAGATGGATGCCGTAGTTGTGATACGGCATGTAGTGCGAAGAGAGTACGCGTGTAGCGTATTCTGTGTAATGCAGCGACTCGTCGTGCGACGTGCGCTGTAGTGATGTGTGGCGTAGGAGGAAGGGAGTACGCATGGAGTGTACTCCGTGTTGTATGGCGATGCATCGTGTGATGTGCATCGTGATGATGAGTGTTGTAGCGAAAGGAGTACGCGTGGCGCGTACTCCATGTCGCGTAGCGATGCACCGTGAGACATGTATCGTAGCGATGTGTATTGTAGTCTGGATGGAAGAGAGTTCACGTGAGTGTACTTTGTACTAGGTCGTGATACACCGGATGGCGTGTCATGAAGAGTCGGATGGCGTAACAGAGAAGTGTGGAGCGTATGGTGTACTGTCGGGGAACTGTGTAACAGTGTCCCGAAGTAGTAGTGATGTGGCCTGTAGTCCAAGGTAACAGTTATTGCCTTGAGACTGACTTGTGACTGAGAGTATAAGGAAGTAATGGAGAAGTATCAGAGCGTGCAGTAGAAACATGATGGGTATCGTGACGTGACTCGATATTAGTCTTGAGCTGCGTGACGTGACAGAGGTGAAATTGTGGATGCAATCCTCTCCCATTAAGTGTTGGGATGAACTTTTACAGAGTCGGAAGTAGGAAGAATCCTATCAACCAAGTCTGAGCAAGTTGGTATTGGAGTATGGAGCTTGTTTGTACAAGCAGACGTTCAGTGGAGTTATAAGTTGCTCTTAAGTGATAAAAGGGGATGAAATGCAGGTGTCTCTGGCGAGACACGTGTATCGGACAGGTTTACCATATGTAATGGATAATCTGTTCTGATCATGGTTACATGGTATATTAGCCAGAGAATTGGCAAAGTTGATGTACCTGAATGGATGGAGAGTGTTCTAAGTGAGGCGTAGTTCTATGTTTAGAATAGTTACTTATGCATTTAAATAGATGATGATGTAAGGTTATGTGTATGCATGTAGGTTGCCATCTGACAAGCACACGAATGGACTGCATGGAATGAGTATGGCATGAAGTCCAAGTAAGTATTACGTTCATACTCTTCTAGAGTTTTTACGTATAGAAAAGAAGAAAAAGAGGAAAGCTTTTCTATAAAAATGAAAATGAAACGTAAGTTTTCAAGTATAAGTACGTACTGGCCTTTCCTTGGCAGCCCCTCTTTATGCACCCAAAGTATGTACGTATATGCGTGTGAATGGATGTATAAGTAGTACGTATTGTATGTATGTTCATGAAAAGGAAACAAAGTGAAGCTTTGAAAGACGTAAGAACCGTTAAGAATGCAAGGACTGAAATAAATGAATGAACTGTAAAGGAAAGAATAGACTGGACTGAATGGATGATGTATGAAAATACGTAACGGCCACATGGACTGAAAAGGAATGGTACCAAATGAATGGACTGTAAATGGGCAGATTGCAATGCCGGGTAAGTAGTACTGGTAGTGCACCTAGTGCTGCACCCTGACTGAATGGATTCCCAAACCCGTGGCCACGGGCGGAATCAGGTCCAAAAGACCGCTAATCCCAGCACACGGGGCGTAACAGTGTGCAATGGCCTATGAAAGTGAAATGAAAGAATGGATGCATGTTAAGAAAAGAATGCATGTATGTACGGATGAACGGAATGCATGAACGAATGTAAGTAAGGAAAGATGAACGAATGAATGCATGTATGCATGGATGTATGTATGTAAAAAGAACAACTGCATGAAAACGTTCTTTGAGAAATGAAGGCAGCGAGGCGTGGGGAACTGTTTTAAAGAAGAAAGCACGTTTATAAAGAAAAACCCCCACCTCGCAACGTTTTTAAAAGAAAAGAAATACGTATGCATGCTATGTACGATATGTATGTACGGAAAGATGAATGCATGATTGAAAATCTATGTTATGATATTTTGACTGTATGAAATAATGCTTACGAGTCATCGACTCATTTTAGTTTTATGTGTGCCCTCCCAGGCACAAGATGAGCATGACAGGACAGGACGGGCACAGACCAAAGGGGAAGAGCACGGAGGCCTAGGCAAGATGTCTTTATATGAAAACTTAAATTATGAAAGTTAATGTTTTCCGCTAGGTCTTTTAATAAAGATAAATGAATTTTATGTATAGCATGGAAGTCTTTTGTATCCTGGCATGAATGGAATAGAGAAATGAAAAAGGAATAGTAATTTCCGTCGATTTTTATCAAAATTTACATGAAAAGGACCCACCATAAGGACGGGCGTTACAGGAATTGCATCCTCCGAAGGGGGCGGATGAAGCCATTCCAGTTTCCCCTAGGCCAGAGGGTAAGGCTTGGCAAGATGAGGCTCCAGAGCGGGAGGCTGGCCTACTACTGAAATTCATCACTAAGTTCATTTCTCTTACTTCATATTCTATGCTTTGTGTTATTTCTTTTGGTTCCAACCTGCTCTCTTCCTTTTCTAACCTTAGGATCTAGAGGGAGTTAAGAGGTCGGGCTAGCATACAGTGAGTGGTCAGGAGGCTGTAGAGAGAAAGAACCTAGGTCTCTGATCCTTGACAGAGTAGAAGAAGAAGGAGAGGAGCTGCCTGGAGGCAGAGCTGGCTTTAGGAGTTGCAGGATGTGCTTCAGGCGAAGAGTGAAAATTTAAGGGGCCTCTAGGGATTTCGACACCCAACGACTCAAAATGCTGGAAGAGGAGTGCTCAGCATTGCGGAGGACCGTGGGCCCTTATTGTCCGCAACCAAGATTCATAAGGAAGAAGCCCTAGCTGACTTGGGGCTAGCCCATAAGACGATTGCCACCCAGGACATGGTCATCCAAGATTTGCGAAGTGACTTTTTGTAGGTGCAAGAGGTTGCCATACAGTTGAACCTACAATTGGGGAAGGCTCTTTATGTTCTTGATGAAGCTTAGTCCCATGGGTACTTGGAGGGCCTTGAGAGGATGCGTGATTATGTCATCCTCAATCCCCAAAAGGATGGGAGCTAATCCCAGATGCCTTCCTCCCGGAGGATGATGATCCCCGCGACCTCCCTCCCAGGGATGATACCGTTGCCGACATAGGAGAAAGGAGCTTGGAAGAGGTTGGGGTTTACCCCGCCGAACCTAGACAATGGCCAGGCTTTGCAGAGATGGACCTTCTTAACTCTGGAAAAGATCGCAGAGCTTCCCAGCCTTGACCTCGCTTGACGCCATTGTCTTTTTCTTTTCTTTTCGTAGCCTTTTACTCTGCTTTTGTACATGTAAGGATTATGGATGCCATGAGTTCCTTTACTCTCGTATGCCTTCTTGATTTAATAAAATATTTTCCTTATGCCCTGATTGCCTCCCAATATTTGTACTTCCTATTTCATACTGTTTATTTGTTTATCCGTCTGTCTGCCATAGACCTTTCTTCTTTTGAGGAGATGCCTAGTGTTCTTGCACCTTTTGTTCCCTTGTTGTACATTGTCTTTTAGTCTTCCCATGAGAACATTTCGGCGGCCAATGTGTCGTTTATGAATCTGCGAAGATCTTGAACAGTTGGCCATTTAATGTATGCCCATTGGTCTCTTTGCATTTATGATGTTGGATAATGCCCCACATTTGTCATGGGATTCGTATGAGGCTCTTTGTAAGAATCGCACCAGATTTGATTAGCCCTTGGTGCACAAGTTCCTTGAACTTTGGAAAGTGAACCGTCATTCCCTACCTACAAATAGCCTTCTTAGCCTTTGTCATTTGTCATCACCTCTCCCTACCTGTGTTCCAAACGCTTTGTGGCTCTGTCTTCTTTTTGTGCTATTGTTGGTCATTTCTGGTTCTGATGGATCTTCTGACTTTAGGCCAGCCTTCGGGTATTACATCTCGTGGTGGGCTTTTGTAGAGACATGTGCTTGGCAGTTTCTCAGGGCTTTCTGAGAATGTCTTTTAGAAAGCTGTGTCATTGTTTATCACCAGAAGATGCCTTGAAAAGAAGGCATGCTCTCAATCATGTGGCTGGCCCGTTCAATGGGTTTTTCTATCTCAGAACTCCCCATGCAGTTCACGTTCTATTCTTACATCTCGGCTCTGCCCCTATCCGGGGTGGAGCTGGGCTTCTTCCCAAGGCTCAGTTATCAAAGGATATTTCTAATGTCCTAAGCCTACTCAAGCTCAAACACTTCCTCACCGACCAAGGGAGGAAAAAGAGGGGCGCTTGCCCTAACGGGGGGCTTTATGGAGACCGTGGAGGGTTTTACCTTCAACTTGAGCTCTTCGCTGTCTTGCCTTCTTCGGTGGAGTCCAGGAGGTGTGGCCTCTTTTTGTCACTTCCATATGGGCCCCGAGCCTATGCAGAAGTGGTTTTTGACTGAGGCTGGTTTCCCCCCCTTGATTGTCCTCGATGGTTGTGTGGTTTGGGAGCTTAAGTTGACCAAGGCTACTTCCAACCCCTTCCCCGTCAAGCTCGTCTTTGAGGCGATTCTTGTCCTGCTTCCCTTCTATAATGGTTTCTCTCTGGCGACCCTATTGATGCCACCTTTTCTGCCGATGGTATCATACAGTACCCCACCGAGCCCAACATAACTAGCTGATTACTTTGATTTTCTCTTTGCATGGTTTCTCGTGGATGTGTTGTAATCTTTCCATTATAATCATTCTGACAAATGATGAATAAAACATTCTTCCATTATACTTTCAAACTTTATCTTTTTCCATATTGCTTGCATGTGCTTTGTGCATGCCCCGCCCAGGCTGTATTATGTTGGTTGCTTGTTGAGACTTGATGTTTTTTGATAAAGTGCTAAAACTGCAATATTAAGTTGTTAAAGTGATTAAATTATTTAACTAAAAAATGAATTGAACACTTAATTATGCAGTAAATTATAAACTGGAGTCAATTGTTAAATCATGATATTTTACCCTTAAAAAAGTTTGTAATGAAGCTAGCACACTCACACCATCACTCGGGACACCACACTTGTAGAAAAATAAAGAGAACCAAGCACAAGCATCACTTGGACAGCACATGAAGCAGTTTTCAACGGACAGCACATGAAGCAGTTTTCAACGGACAGCAACACAGAAAAATAGCATGCAGAAAATGCAAGAAAGTGCAGAATTCACACATGCACATGCAATGAAAGCATCACACGGACAGCATCAATACAACTCACATGCAGAAAAAAGTAGGCACATGCAGCAGAAAATGAAAGCATCAATCACGGCTGGAAGTGCAAAAGATGCAGCAGCAAACCAGAAAGTTCAGCACACATGCAGATCACTTGGACAGCTCACATAAAGCACTCACACTCACACCATCACTCGGCACAAGCAGAATATGCAGCAACACAAAAGGACATGAAACAGAAAGCACCTACAGCTCATACACATGAATCACACGGCTAGAACTGGAGCCCACACACATGCAGAATTCTCAAACAGCAGTGCATCAGAAAAATATGCAGGAAAACAAAGTTTACACGGCACCTAATGTAGAAAAAGTCAAGGCACATGCAGCAGAAAATCAATCTCCATTCAAGCATCAATCACGGCAACAACTATCAGCAGCAAGTAATTCATTCATCCACCGAAAGCAGCTCAAGAATCACTCGGACAGCACCTGCACTTCAAGCATCAATCACAGCAAGCAACAAGCACATGAGAAAATAAAATAATGCAGAAAATGGAATGATGTTCGGCTGGGATGAGTGATTTACGGAGAGAAGCTGAAGTTGAAGTGAGGTGCATGACTAAACGGAAATGAAGAAAAAAGAAAGTGAAGCTCACAGCTGGAGCACATGCATCATTCACGGATGCAGAAAATGGAAAAGGAATCACATCACACAAGCTGGAGCTCACGGCAGCAACAAAGAAAAGAAAGTGAAACATGCAGCATCACTCACGGATGAAGGCAACACACATGCAGAAAAGAAACCAACTCAGCAGCTTAGCAGCACATGCATGAAAGCACCGAACATGCAGAAAGTGGAAAACCAGCTGGAACTCACACGCACATGCATCAGCTCACCTTATAAAACCGGGGACAGTTTTAGTTTGAGGACACACGGGGGTCTTTCTGCAGTTTTTATGTAGGGCAGAGGCAGCTTCATGTTTTGTATTATTTTTTTTGCTTACTATAGTTGTTCAGCTAATGGGGAGGAAAGTTCCAAACCATAGACGGAAGTAGCATTTTTTTTGCTTCAATTTTTTTGTTTTGTGTTCGGAAGTTGCCTTCCTTCTTTGTTTAATTTTCAGACTTAGTTTTATTTTTGTGGTAGACGTGTTCTACTTGTTTTGGTTTTAAGTTCTACTTATTTTATTTTCAGTCT
>QGSO01000934.1:0-53635 GCA_011037825.1 Carya cathayensis | reverse complement strand
AGCTTAAAACATAACATGGACTACAACATAACATGAACGTGAAACTTGAAACATAACATGGACTTGAAATATAGCATGAACGTAAACATGCATAACATAAATATGAACTTGAAAATAACATAAATTTGAGCATAATATGACATAAGCGTGAACTTGAGACATAATGTGAACGTGAACATAACATAACATGAACGTGAGCTTGAACATATCATAAACGTTAACATAACATGATGTGGACATGAATTTGGAACATAACATGAACATGAACATAACATGTACGTGAGCTTAACATAACATGAACTTGATCTGAAACTTGACTTATCATGCACTTGATCTGAATCTTGACTTAACATAAACTTGGAATCTTATTCAATTGTCTTGATTAATAACGTGACCATATGGGTGCTACACGGGTCCCCTAGAGCCGTGTGTCCCTGTCGATTACCGCATCACAACACAAGTATCTAGACCAGCTGTGAGTGCGTTAATACGTACTCCACAGTTGTTGTGGCCCCACGTATTCTACGTGTCACAATTGCTGTGTCTCACGTAGTGTATGCTCCACAGTTGTTGTGGCCCCATACTTCATGCTCCACAGTTGTTGTGGCCCCATGAATACACGTAACATAAAATATGGCACCAAGTTCATGTCATGTTAAGTCAAGTTTAGTTCCCGTTTAAGTTCTGGTTATGTCATGCTATATGTCAAGTTATGTTATGCTTATGTACGACTTCACTTATGCATTTATGCTTTTACTGCCATGTATGCATCTTTAACCTGTGTGGGAGTTTCTTGTTAACTTACTGAGATTTGTAATCAAATCTCACCGTGGTAGTCCCAACTACCATTCTCCCTGAATGGTAGATCTTGTTACAGGACCCGAAGGAGAATTGGAATCTGACCAACTGAACACGGTCGACTAGGCCACGGTGCGATGTTGATGATGGCATAGTATTTAACTTAAGTTACTACTTGTACTTTTGGAGTTGTATCTCAAGTACTCTTTTGATCACAACCATTTTAGACTAGTGTGGTGATCATGGCTATTTAGTATGCCTTAATGTATGAAATATGTTTCAGGTATTTGGGATATTTTTAGTTTGGTGCATAGTATTGCTCAAGAAAAGAAAAAAAAAATTATCCGCTGCGAATATTGCATAATGCTAGATGCATGTTAGGAACATTGCATCTTATATGTCATGAACGGGGGCAGGTAACCATGTGTTGCATGTCCCGACGCTTTAGATGTCCGTTCAATCCCAAGCGGAATTTGGGGGCGTCACAACACGTGTAGGATATTTAACTTATGAAATCGCAGCGAAATTAAAACAAAACACATTACAGTGACAATGTTGACAATTGAGTACCAGAATACTATACTTTACAAAAAGGGCCTTTTTGTCCTTCACTAACTTCAAAACATTACATCATCCAGAATACATAAGGTGGCAAATTTATTACAATAAGCATCGGCTTCATACTGTACATCCTATGGAAGGCACAAGGTAGCTATGACAGTATTGGTGCTAAGGTGGGTCTTTGTCTTCATAGCAAGACTCAGGTGAGATTGACTCTTCCTCCTTAGGTGTCATGCTAGGATTTGTACTTGTATCAATGTCTATGGTCCCAAAAACAAAATCTTAGATAGGTTTGGTTGTTATGGTAAGATTGTTAATGAGTGATAATGCTACCGAAGATGTTATGTAAACTTTTCATGTAAATGCTGGACATAAACATATATGCGTGGAGAGTTATCACTCTCACTCTTACAAATATGTGCATCCTCAAAACTTGGCGAGGTGTCACCCTCTTTTTTAAAACACACACATACACACATATATATATAGGCATGGAAAGGATTCACCCTCTCGGGACGTTGCACTCTCTTTATGTAAAATAGATAAAAACACATTAATAATATTATGGCGAGGACTAACCCATTTCCATATAAGTAGGAAACTTGTAAAAACCAATATTTGGCCTATTTCAGCCAAGTAACATTCTTCCATCACACATGTTCATCACAGAGATAATTGCCACACAGGCTTACATTAGCCACATGGTATACTTTCGCCATATAGGTTCACACTCAGCACATAGGCATGCACACACAAATACTTGTTGCAACAAAGGCACTACTACATCTGGCCAACCAACTTGAGGATACCAGCATGTGATATGTTGAGACAACCCCATCCCAATTATCAGGTGTGGCCAAGTACGACACCATTCCACCCATGACGCATTCTCTTTCTCGTGTGATGTATGTGGTAACGATTCGAGGAATGGTCTTGGGGAATTCTCCCCCCTATGCCATGAATAGAAGAAACTCGTGCTACCAACTACTTACACACGCACACTGATATCAAGGATTCCCACACAAGGTCTTCGCATTAGGTATTGAAAACAATTAAAGCATCAATAACATTCAAAACACTTAAATCAGAGAGTAAATATAGATAGAAACATAATGATTGAAATAATGGGGGGAGAAGTTATAGAAATGATGCAATGCCTCTTGCATGTAACATGTGACTCCCCTAGACCTTGCTTGCGATTGGATGGAGACTAAAGTGTCGAGACATGTAACTCAAAGTCACACAACCCCCTGACATGACAATTAATATGCAATGCACTTAGCATGTTTCTAATAGTATGCAGTAATCGCAGTATAAAAAATTCATTTCTAAGTAAATTTGAGCAATTAAATATGGTACCAAAATAGAATATCTATTAATCTCAAAATACTTGTTTAGAATCTTCCAAATACAAAAAAAAGGGTTTAAACCAAAACCCTTGTGGCTTAAAAAAACCAAATATCCAAAAGAAAGACCATATATTGCTTCTTACGTAAATCAAAAAAGGGCTCTATTTGCCCTTGTCCTTATTCAGCATCTTTTGCATGTCCTGAAAAAGTGCTTCACATATAAATTTCTCAGCTGACTTGAGCTGATCTACATTGGTTCTACAAAGTGCTTGGGGCTCTTTGAGGCCTCCTTAACCTTCGGGGGATCCTCACGTTTGCGTTTCCCCATCGCTATCATCTGTTCCTATCACAACTTCTACCATTCCGGGGGGAAAGGTAGTGGAAAATATCAATGTATAACGGTGAGATTTAAAAAAATCTCAGCAAGTTAAACCAATAACATACAAGAAGATAAGAATATAAGCATGTATAAGGCAACCCATGAGCATGGGCATTGATCTTATAATCATGTAATAGAGTAACAAAATGACCATTTAACAAAATATCATAGTTTTGATTCATATCAATCATTTGTAATCATTAAGCCATGTAACAATGAGGGCGTACACCTTACGACTACCCCTAGGAACCGTGGGCTCCCTGCTAGTTACCTCATCACATTGCCAGCCCTCTTGACCGCGTGTGAGTATGTCAAAGTCCAAATTATACGTCAGTTCACAATTCACCTTCACCTCATTTTCATGTGTTGCACCCACTAGCATTATATGCGGCTACTTCACTTTGAAATCCATTAAAAAGAACCCATTTGAAATCCATTGACTGTAGTTTGTCAACCCAAGGGTCACTACTCTAACTTATTACTCTAGAGTGGACAGGGAAATTCCTCTAGGATATTCCCCAGTCCTAGTATTGTGGTCATGACAAGAACTATTTTTTAATGCAAAACTCGGAAACATGAGCTATGTGATCATGTAACTTTCATGCAACAATGTCATGTACTTGTGCCATATGAAAAGAGTGCATCACGTATATAGCTTGAAATGATTAAAACAGGCTGAAACATTTGCTTGTGACATGTGAAAGTTCAACAGAACATGTATCATTTCTGAAAATCCGAACATGTCATTTAAGCAACCATTCAACATTTGTTCATAGCAAGCATATATAAGATACAAATCATAGCATGTAACATGTAGCAATTCCATAATCCAATTTGAACAACCAAGGTGCAGAGTTTACACATAAATGTAAATACATTATCCAAGAGTAAATTAGAGGCTAACTTACAAAACTTCCAAAGTATTTTTTCCAACAATCAAGCAAGCTGTAAGTGTATGTTTTACAACTATTAGGTGCGGTTTGGATCGTGAGATGAGATGAGCTGGTTTTAGATGAAAGTGAAATAAAATCTTGTTAGAATTTTATTTTTTAATATTATTATTGTTTTGAAATTTGAAAAATTTGAATTGTTTATTATATTTTGCGTGGAAATTTGTAAAAGTTCTAATGATGAGATGAGATGGGATGAAATATTTTCACTATCTAAACGGGGCCTTAGACTTCAATGATAAACATCAAACCAAACATTTATGTTGTGTACTAGGGTTTACGCTCCTAACCCTAATCAGCTATAAGCTCATCTTGTTGTGACTCTTGTAACTCATATACACACTGTTTGAAGAACACAAGTGTGTGTGTGTATAATAAGTGCAGTTTCTGTGATGACCCGCTTTTATGTGTATTTTCACTGAAGGGATATTTTAATTTAATTAAATATTTTATAGTGCTTTTATTTTAAATTATCGAGTTTTAAATGGATTTTATTGGCTGTTGGATTTAAATTGTGATTTAATTTATTTTGGCTTGTTTTTGGTTTTAAAAATTTAAATAATTGGTTTTTACTAGTTATTTATTTTATTTTAGCTTATTGATGTGTTTAAAATATTTTATTGGTGTTTATTTATTTATTTGATGTAGTGTTAATTTATTTTAATCGTTTTATGTTTTTACCGTTTTCGGCTGATCAGTTTTTGGACTTCCGACGTGAGGACTGGACCTCATTAATTTCCTTCATCTTTTCTTTTCCTCTTCTTTTTCTTTTTTCCTTTTTTCTTTTTTCTTTTTCCTTTTTTTCCCTCTCCCGTTCGGCTCTCTCTCTCTCTCCCCGCGTCCCTCTCTTTCTCTCTCTCTCCTCACCCACGCCGGAAAGCCTTCCCGCCCAGGCCCGCCGTTCGCCGGCGTCGTGCCCGACGCCACCCCTGCCGGTCGACTCCCCTCCGGCCGGTGATCATCCCCTCCGACTCCCAGCCCCAACCGGCCGGCCGTTTGGCCGGAAAAAGCCCAACAAGCCGCACGGCTTGAGGCCCGATCCGCCGCCGTCGCTCCACCTCCGGCCACCACCTCTTCACCACTTCTTCCCCTACTCCTTGCCGACCTAACCCACCCATCCCCGGCCTCAAACGGTCACCGGAGCGGCTCCCACGAGCTCAACTCCGATTTGCCCTTTTTCCGCCCCTACCGGCGTTTTCGCCGCCACCCACGGCCAAAACTCACTTCCACTAGCTTCATAAACATCTCTAGACCATTCCCTATCAATTTGGTGTCTTGGTTTGTCCCCGGTCAAAAGTGGGTATTTTGCGACCCACGGGAACAGTGCATTTGCACTGTTACGTTGCTTTCGCATCGCCGTTCGCTTCGCGCCGAACCTTCTAAAAATCCTATATAGCGCTGTAAGTATTTTCCAAACGCTACTTTTAGATTTAAATGTATTTTACTCTTTCAATAAATTATTTGGTTGGTTCGCTGATTCCGGACTGAGTCCGAGGAGTTCGGGGGTCGGATGGATGGAGGACGGAGTTGCTTGATTTGTTGTGCTATGGTTGAATTTATTTGTCGAGCATTGAAATTGGCATTTACATGATGCATGCACTTGTATTTTATTTTATTGGATAAAATCATGTTTTATTGGCGTAAATGGTTTTTGGGAGTGTGCGTATCACGAGCCCAAGCCGGGATGGGTTATTATCTCGGTGGAGCTCCTCTGGTCACTCGGGAGTGGATAATACTGAGTGACATCCCCTGGGTTGTCGCCGGGCGACGACCGGATCGCACGATACGGTAACGCTGTCGTGTCGACTCCGTGGTCCTTTTAGTGGCGGGGACTAGAGGATGGCCTGGCCAGGTACGCGCGAGTTGGAGGCGCGAGTCTGGGCATCACTCGTGTAGGTGTCACACGCGTAGACGTTACCTGCGGTGTGGCACAGAGCCAGAGTGTGCGGATGATCCCTAGGGGAGATCATGGTGCATGCATAATTGGTTGGTTTTCATGGTTTTCGGATATGGGCCATTTTCTGGGAAAATGGCGATGGTCTTGTGATCCATTTTCTGGGAAAATGGTGGTTTGGGCCATTATCTGGGATAATGGCGAGGCTTGGTTTTAAAGGTTATGTTTTTAAGCCAAATGGGTTTTTTGGCGTGTGTGGAAAAATATGGTTTGCGAGTTTTATGCATTGGCATTTATTCTTGCATATTGTTTGAGTTTAATATGCTTTTATCTAGTGGTGTTTGGATTTTACTTACCTGCGGCACCATTTTTGGTACCGTAGATTTTGATGCAGTGTTCGAGGAGGAGGAGGAGGCTGAGCCCGAGGATGCGGCTCCGCCGGATATCTGAGTTGGAGTGCATGCTTTATGTTTGGTTTGAAACAATATTTATATCATGTAATATTTTATTATGTGCCTTTGAACCGTTTGTATTTTACTTAAGAAAAAAATTCTGGTACTTAGTATTTGACTTTGCTATCCGCTGCGTATCTTCTTGTGCACATGTGTCGCTTGCACACACTTGGCACTCCTCGTTAGGATGGTGACCCGTGATGTC
The DNA here is from genome assembly GCA_011037825.1 of Carya cathayensis. NCBI lineage: Eukaryota > Viridiplantae > Streptophyta > Magnoliopsida > Fagales > Juglandaceae > Carya > Carya cathayensis. The sequence goes on along the minus strand of QGSO01000934.1, from coordinate 47,047 downwards.
ACCATCCGGGCGCCTCGAATTCCCCGTATCCGTACGTGGGGATTTTGGGGGCGCCACAGTTTCACCCAACAAAATCCTAATGGCCAAAAATTCATGACATTCTAGATTAGGTTTCTTACAACAATGACTAAGTGGAACCTTACATGAACCCTAGTAAGGGCCAAACATATCATATCCCTACAAGGATCACTTCCCTTTTCCCATCTTATCATCAAAAGCTCGGGTTCTTTAGAAGAGAAACCCTAGACAAACCATACCAATAAACTGGGAGGGGGGTCACTCATGGACAGGTGGCCTTCGTCCCTAAAAAAAAAAAAAAAAAAAAAAAAAAAAAAAAAAAAACAACCATACCAAACAAGGTTAAGCATGTTTGCCTTCTCATGGTCAAATAGCATACTTTATTAGTCCCATGGGACTCACAACAAAGCCATATCACACATTCTTTGACTCTCTTAAGCGGAACCTCTTCATGTCCCTTGCAAGTGCATGAGTGTTCATGAGGAGGAAAGGAGATAGAAGCTTATAGGTTCTTACTGTATAATCCAATCCCAACATGGGGTCCTCGGTTTCCTCCTATGCTTGTGCGAAGAAAGTGTTTGGATGGGAGGAAAATGGTGTTGGCATTCTTCTAAAGTGGGCGAGAAAGAGAGAAAATGAGAGAATGAAATCTGAAAAATAAACAAATGTCCTTTGATCTTCCTCTAGCATGTGTGTGGGGTGGTGCCTAATAATAATGCCCTTTATTTATACCCTTTATTCCCCACTTATTCTCTCTCCTATTATCACTTATTTTTTGAAAAATGAAAGGTGTTTAGAAAGCTCCTTGCATGGGAGCCAAGTGCCGTCCCTTTCTTGCCATAGCCAACAGTTCCTTCCTTTCCCCATCCTCATTGCTTCTCTTGGGAACCTAAGGGACTTCTTATTGTGACTCCCCCACCCAACCTTTGCTTGGAATGGAACAGAGACTTGGAGCGTTAGGACATGCAACACAAGATTACACACCTTATTCATGATAGTTAATATGTAGTGCATCATAGAATGCAACTAGCAGTATACAATAATCGCATAGGAATAAGGATGACTAAAATAAAACTCATGCCTTAATGAACTAAACATCCCAATAGTATTAATAACCATCATAAATTCAAACTTAAAGATTGCATATCCTCAATACAAAATACTTCAACCAATTCCCAATAGTTAGATCAACTCTTTCATATGCTCTAAAGTATGAAGAGTTAGTGCTATGAACATCAAAATGAGATATAATTTTCAATCAAGGTCTAGCTCCTTTTCAACCAATCGTATCCATTAGTCCATGTTGTCCGTCCTCTTCTAATCCTAACAAAACTTCTATCATTCTAGGGGAAATGATAGTCGGTCCACAAGGAGTTCTTGAAATCTTAGTAAATTAACAACCAACATAAACAAAGATAAATTATGCATGATAAATGATAAACATGAGATGCTTTGTATGCAGAAAAATCAGTATTTGTCACCCTTCCAAATGCCTCAACATTTTTAGAAAAACTTTGTTGCACATTTTCTTAAGAGAACATATTCTAATTCATCTTTCAAAAAACGTAACTTTTCATCATCATTAAAGCTATCATTAATATTAACATATACATTAACATCATAATGTATGGTATCATCACAGTTCCCCATATGCACTGCTAGTACCTGTTGGTGATCGTAGTACAACTCCTGTTAAAACTATGTTGTCTATAGACTTGTTCTCAATGCATTGGTAATATAACATAATATTTTATCATATTATAACATCATAACGTATGCACCAACCATCATTAAGTGCCATAAACGACTTCACTCTAGCGTTCTTTAAAAAAAATCCGTTCAAAGCCAGTTGATGGTTCTTTATCAACCTAGGGGTTTCCACTCCATTCTTATTCGCTCCTAAGTAGACATAGGAGCTCTACTAAGATACTTCCCCATCCTAACCTTTGGGGTCATGACAAAATTCTTTTCATGCAATGCTTGAAAATATTTTTTGTAACACTCCAATGGAAGGCCTAAACCATATGGCCTATACTTCAAAAAGACTAGTCAATGATACAATTGGAGCCCCATTGGAACCTTATAAAGAGAAAAAACTTCTCCTTCCCAAGTAATATGGTATCCCATATACCACTTACCTTTATCCTTATCATATGGAGTACCACAATTAACCCCTTTAATTCTCAACTTCCTCGTCAGGCCTATTCATTGTAAGTAGCATGATTCAAGTCCCATATTTCTGGTTGTGATAGGCTCTGATACCATTTGTAATGCCCCAATGGAAGGCCCAAACCACATGGCTTATACTCCAAAAAAATTAGTCAATGATATAATTGGAGCCCCATCGGAACCTTATAAAGAGAAAGAAATTCTCCTTCTCAAGCAATGTGGGATCCCATACACCACTTATCTTTATCCTTATCATATGGGGTATCACATTTTTCATGATATGTGTTTGTAAAGTATGTTTAAGTGAAAATGACAATTTTATATAACATGTTAAAAACTTTCACATGTCATGTAAACAAGTAACCAAGTACTCAATGTATCATATAACATGATGTTACATGCTCAAAATGAAATTTATATCATGAATGTGGCATTTATACATAAATCATAAATAAGTTATCAAAGTGTAGGTTAGAAGCTAACTTAGAAACTTTCCCAACTTAGAGAATTGATCCATTAAGCATATGCATGATGTTTCTAGCTTCTTTCTCTTCTTTCTTCTTTTCTACCAAGAGATGTTTTAAAACCTGCTAAATCATGCATTTCCATTCTTATCCTAATCACAAGGCTTTTCTAAATGCTCATTAGTCAAGCCTATGCAAATTAATCAAAATTTCTTGAATTAAACTTAAATCTAGTGATACCGAAACATGCTTGATGATCAACACAAGATATGGATTTATAACATAGTATGGGATGCTTTCAACCTCAAATTTAAACCTTAAAAAAATTATTACAAGGCATTATTGAATGATATAAAATCATATCAACATATGCCATGGCTAGAAATTCAACCCCAAGTAATTTATTCATTCAATACTTCCAAATTGACCAGGTTTGCTCTTAGCATGGTAATCTTCAACTAAACACAATTAAAATCTCATTCCCATGTCATAAATTAAAACCTAACATGCTATGCTAATACTAAACAAAGGTTAGGGCAAGGTTACTTACAAAACTCATGGCCCTTGAGCTCCTAACACAACCTCTCTTCAAGAACTCTCTTAAAGTCCGTCGGTTTCACTCTTTTTGCATACTAAGAGGAGAAAGGCTCTCAAGAACTCAATAGTGGCCTTTGAGAAGGGGTTTGAGGAAGGGAGGAGGTGAAGTAGGTATTTATAGGGCTTCATGGAGAGTGAGGGGAGGAGCGTGGGTTTGGATGAAGAAGAGGCTTGAGATTGGTTGAAGTGGGCGATGGAGTGTGGAGGTGCAAGATTCAGCTTGTGTCATCACTTGTGTATGTGAATAGTATTCAGATTCTTCACCATCTCTACATTTTAGGTGTTGCATTGTGTTTTATGGTATGATCCCAGACTTAGCCAAGTCTTCGCTTATTTTTCATTGCCAGTTTATGTTTGATTGTTGGGCCATGCAAAAGGTTTAGGGTACTTAGAAACTTTACACCCTATTTATCTCTAATGCTTTAGGCATCCAAGCCCACAAATGAGGCCCAACAAGGCCCATAGAATTAAACCATCACTTTGGATTAGGGATTGGAACCCTATAGGACCTTAGGGCACACACCAACTCGCCACATATTGCCACATGTCACACCTACTTGTGTCATACACTAGATACAATGAATCTAGACTTGATAATGGGTAAAGGGGGTGAGAGACTTTAGGGTTTTACTAACCCAAAAGTTTCACATGCCTCCCACAAGATTTTGGCAATTTCCAAGATCTTGTGCAATGATTGAGAAAGGAAAGGTCTTCTAGAGACTCTACAAATCAAAGGCACAAAACCCCAAGAATTCCTAAGGGTTTCAGCCATAAGGGTTGCATGCCTATCATGACAAGTTCACCTACCTCCTTGCCACTTGTCACTCATCTGGAAGGCTTTACTTGGGAGAAACCACTTGACCTAACACTTGTCACCCATGTAGAAGGCTTCTAGAGGGAGGAAAATTATGAGACACCTAGGGAAGGCCAAGGCTCACTAGGCCAATTCACCCCTCACCAACAACTCATGTCTTTTCATGCCACTTGACAAGACTGTGTAAGTTCCAAGGTGATTTCACAGGGAACTGGCGCCTAGGGGAGCTCAAAGGACTAAGACATGACCCACTAATGAGATTAGGGTTTCTGTTTCAAGAAGAGTGACATGCCTATCTAAGAGTTTCAACCACTTTTTGTCGAGTGTCACTCATGCATGGATTTTCTAGATGATTGAAATGATTGGAAAGTGAAAGAGACGCATGGGATGAAGCAAAATCCTAGTCCCTAGGTTTTGGCCACCACACACTCTCCCTCACACATGCTACCTGTCACTCACTCGAAAATCCTAGAAGGTGAGTCATGGGGAAAAGGAAGGGTTGCTTAGGGAACATGCACCCCACGCTACCCAAATGTCTAAAGAAAAGGAAGAGTCACCTAGGGAAGCCACACACATGCTCACCAAGATTCTTTTGAGGAAGAAAGAGACAAAATGGGTGGCCAGGGCTAAGAACCTCACACACGCCACTTGCCACTTGGTAAGCATGCACATGCCCACTCTCCAAGAAGGATTAAGGGTTTGGTAAAAGGACCCACATGTCCACTAGGTTCATTGAACCTAGTCCACATGTGAGTCATGTCCAAGGGCCTTTTAGGGAATTTGGTGGAAGCCATGACACTTGTCCCCTTTTCATAAGAAAACCCTTGAGGTTCCCAACGTGTAGGAAATGATAGGGAAGAGGGAAGGGCCTTTCGGTTTGAGCAAGAAGAGGTGACACAAAGCAATCACAGAAGCCAACCTTTGAGTTTCTCTATGTCATAGGGACATGAGACTTGGAGAACTATAAAAGGGAAGATGGAAAGGCCCCAGGGTCTTTTCTTATGGTGCCATTTTGGTTTTCATGTGCTTTCTCTCACAAGACCACTCAAGGAAAATGCTTTGCCTCTTCACTTTCTCTCCAAACAAATACCTTCCTACCACTCTTTTCTCTAAGTCATGAACAAGGAAAGAAGAAAGGAGCCAAGTTATCAAGGGAGGAGACACATGGTACAACCCTAACACCCACTATACACACACCCACGCACATGTTCAAAACACAAGGGTGTTAATCTCAAGGCTCAAATTCAAGAGAAACCCTCACCACCACACACACCAACATTTGGTCATTTATCAATAATGAGTTTCATGAAAAGAAACTAGCGGTTTTCCAAGAGGGGGGGGGGGGGGAGGCCAAAAACTAGAAAACTAGTTTTCATCTCGTTTCTTAAGAATCTCGGCCATGATGCACAACATGCACCTCACACCTACGCCATATGTGCCCAAGACCTAATCAAGGTAAAGGGAAAACACAACCAGGGCCTCTAGGATGAAAGCTTAGATTGTGTGATGACAATGATTAAGCTAAGCCTCTTAGTTTTTTTTTTTTTTTTTTGGTGCATTATTTTGGGCCAAGCAATGTGGAATAACCCAATTAGAAATTTGGTTTGGTACAATAGGCATCTAAGACCTTGAGGAAGGCTCAAAGCCCATGGGTGATTTGGCCTCTATAAGCAAAACACATTTTTGAACAAGTGTATTGTCCAAAAATTGAAAATGAGATTATTGCGCCTTAAAATCCTAAATAATCAACTGAGTCTAATGGCACAGACCATAACGTATTCTAACACTTCTAACTATTTCAAATAAATAAAATACACTCCTGACACATAGTTAGTGATAACAATGACTACGCTAACTGACTAAAACCTATGCGATTAGTTGATTCGTGAAAACTTATGGGGTTTTCACAAGGTTCCTAAAGTCTACAGAAATTCCATCATTGAATTTCTAGCGGGCTATTACACCCCCAAACTGGATGGTTTGTTGAATTTGCCTGATGGCCAGCTTGATCTCAAAGTGTACAGAATCATAACAAGTAGTAAAGTGTCTAAAATAGATATCGAACCCATAGAAATTAATTATGCTATTGTGGCACCCCCAGCCCCCACTTGGGATTTGGCGGTGACTGAGACGCCGGGACATGCAACACAAGTTTACATACCCTCGTACATGATGGATAATATGCATGCTCCTAGATATTCTAGCAGTATGCAATAAACGTTCAGTAGAAATCAATAAAAATGTAATGAGAAATCTAATCAACATTGTAGGCAATTGCAAAATAAATGGTACAAAAAAAAAAAAACTTTAATTCCCAAACTTGTCTCAAAATACCATCATTCATAATAAGAGAGTCTCAAAACATAATCAGAGTAGCAAATTTCCAAAACACGGGACCAAAAGTTTCTCTCTTTTACTTTTCTTTCTTTGCTATTTTAGAGATGGGTAGGCCACCTAAACCTCCCTAGATTCTCATTAAGCAATCTTCCCACTATTAGGGATCCACTAGGAGACAAAATCAGGCAAGCTCCCGTTGACTTCCGTATTTTTGGCGATGGGAGTCCTAACTCCTTAATGAGCCTCATTCCATTCACTTAAATACCACTAGCTTCCTTGAGAAGTGACATTACTTGATTCAGGTTCCAAGTAAACTTCATAACCCATAAGGGATCCAAACACAGAACATCAAAATTAGGGTCGTGAAGACCCCTTGACAACTCATGAAGAAAAGGCACGGTACATTCCAACACAGCTGATGAATAACATATACATCCCCAAATGGTGTACTCATCTTCTATCAAGGTATCGTCTAGATTCATGCTTCGGGGTTATCGGGTGTACCTAAAACTACTTAAACTGGAAAGATAGTGGTAAAAATGCAATAGTGAGATTTCAATAAATCTTAACAAGTAATCACACAACATACCATAGTTAATCATAAGCATACAAGAGGTATATCATGCAATGCATGTGTGGACATGTACTTGACACATGACATAACTGAAAATTTGACTTATGCACTTGACCTTTTTCAAAAGACTTGTAACAGAATTCTTTGACATTTCAGAAAAATAGACTTTTCTCTTTATTCTTATCTTGCTTAATCACGTGATCCAGAGCATATCATATCATATCACATGATTCAAATCATGTGATCTAGAGCATATCATATAGGCACATGGCCTCATTCTTGTGGACACATCATGGCTCCCCTATGCATCATGTGTTCCTACTAGTTACCTCACCACCAACAGTCCGTACACCGTGGTGAATATGTCTTAAACATATTCATATTATAATAACACGATAGTACTTTGTCGAGTTACTAGCCTTAATTAATCATGGCACCCACTAGCGTTAGGTGCTACTTCTCTTTGGCATCCTTTAAAAAGAATCTATTCGAGGCATGCCGACGGTTCTTTGTCGACCTAAGGATTACCACTTTATTCTTAAGCACTTCAGAGTGGATAGAGGAGTTCCACTAGGACACTTCCTCATCCTAACATTTTAGGTTGTGATAAAACTTTTCTTTTAAAAAATTACTTTATTTCCAAAACACTTTCCGTTCTTGAAAACATTTTCCTTTGAAAATCACTTTTTCCAAATGCATGTGACATGAGACTTAAGACATGCCCTCTTATACTTGACATATGACACATGAAATGCCATGCATGAAATAATCAAGCATAACACATTTATTTCATTGCATGATAACATAGAACACATGAAATATCAAAGTACATACATGGAACCATGAAAATAAGCCTTGGCCGAAACATGCATTCTCAAAATCATGAAAGATTATCACTTTAAGATACTTCAAACCTCATTCAAGATACTTAGAATTCATGATATGGTAAAACAAGATATGAAATCATGGCATTTGTACACAATCCGAATCACTTAAGGCATAGTAAAATCGAATCATCAAAAGCTTTAAAACCTCAATGTCTTTTTCCTCAAAACCGAAACATGTATAACATTTTATCACCATTTTTCATCATAAACCGAGTTGCATTAATCTTTCCATATTTATATTCCAAGTTTATGTAAGAGTATTCTACCAAGCAAACAAGAATAACAATCAAAACAACAATAACACTAAATGGATTTACACAAATGTATGCAAGTATTAACCAAGAACAAGTTGAGTGTATACGTACAAAAATCCAATGATTTAAAGTAGAAAAAATCTGGAAATATAACAGTCTTATTAGAAACTCATACACAAAAACCCTAGGTTTCAAAAATATGAGTGAGTGTGAGTGTATGTGCTTTTGAAATCCTTTTCTCAAAACAAAACCCTGGGGGCCGAAACTCCTTGAAAGTTCAAACCCTAGTTTTTCCTCCAAGCAAAAAGTGAAACTTAAGCTTCTCTAAAACTTGTGCTTTCTACACTCAAAGTGTGATAACCCGCTCCTTCTTTCTTCTTTAATTACAAGCTTTCATCTACGTGCCATAACTCGATGGCATGTTTTAAAATATATCAAGCGGATTTCAAAGCAAGCTCAGTATTTTAAATCTTATGGATATTTTAAATATTCTGAAAATATTTATATGTAATATTTCCAGTGTTATTGGACTAAACTTTTTTTTAAATAACATAATTATAATATTTTGATGAGCTCCAAAAATATTATAATTGTGGAAAATTATTTAAATTAAATATTTTAGTCATTTAAAAATATTACGATATTTAACTTTACGTTGAAAACTCTAAATTAATTTAAATGGTTTTATTGTCTTATAGTGATTAACGAGACTTCATCATCTTAATTAATGATGAAGGAATATTATTTTATAAACTTTTAGCTTATAAAATAATATTCTATCTTAATTTCTCTCAGTGTTTTATTTTAAAAATAAAACACTTACGTATTTTTAAATCAGTACTTAAACTCACTGATAGATCATTTTGTATATCTCGAAACGAAGGGCCTGGATTAAATACCCAAGCCCCTCTCTTTTTCTCCTCACTTTTCCTTCCTCTCTCTCTCTCTCTCCTCTCCTTCTCTCCCAGCCGACGGAAGGAACTCCCTTTCACCCATGCTCTTCCAGACCAGCCCCTTGCTGCCGTGCCCATCCTCACCACACCACCACCGTAGCTCCACCACCCCACCGGCAAATCCCCTCAAGCTGGCAAGCCCCACGTACCCTCTCTCTTCTCCCACGTATCTCTACTTGTAATGAGTGAAAACCCACTCCTCTCTTCCATGCCGCCATACACTGTAGCCATGGTCTCACCACTGGTCACCAGCTCCTCTCCCTCTGGCCAACATCCCCTCCCACCGACGAGCCCTTACGTGCTCTCTCTCTCCTCTTAGAGCAACTTGACCGAAATGGGTTTCAAACCCATTTCTCTTCCTTGAGCCACGTAAGCGTGGCCACCAAGCACCACCACCAATGAACTACCAGCACCTCCTCACTTCCCCCCCGAGCCTCTCTCTCTCTCTACCCGAAATGGGTCTCTCATGGCCTAGATCTACCATCGACGGCCCTAGCACCGCCGTATGCCAGTTCTGGCCCCACCAAGCACTTCCATCAGCCTCCCTCTTCCTTCCACTAGCTTCCCACAAAATTCCATACCCTTCCTCCACCTCATGCGCCCTCACTCTCTCTCGGGTGCACTGTTCATAGCAAGATCCGCCGTGCTCCTCCACCCAGATCACCATGAGGCCACCTTGAGCCTTTCCATGACCATGCCTAGCTATTCCCTAAGCCCAAACCACCACTTTACTTGGTGGACAGCCATTGTACGTGGCTAACCGCCATAGTACGCGGTGTTAACTGCCACGTATGACTCCTACGATGTCTTGATCGTGACGGGAAGTGAGCGACGCACGACTTATCCCATTGATGGTATAACCCTTTATCTCTTATTATTTATGATATATGTTAGTTAATAGGTTGTGGACTGTGCTGTTAGTAATTGTGGAATTCGTTGCGTAGTTGTGAAGTGAAGTGTGGCTGTGTAACGTAGTGTTGGGCATAATTGTGTAGTGTTGTGGACTGTGCTGTGAAGTTTGGGTGTGAGATGTATGCGACGTGGTGTGTGAAGGGAGTACACGTGGAGTGTACTCCATGTAGTGCAGCGATGCACCGTGTGACGTGCGCTATAGTGACGTGTGGCATAGAGTGAAGAGAGTACATGTGGCGTATGCTCTATATTGTATAGCGATGCACTGTAAGGCGTGTCGCATATAAAAGAATGATTTCATAGTTGAGGAGCATAAAGTGTATTGTGTAGCACCGAGAAATGTGTAACAGTGTCCTGAAATAACTGTGACGTGGCCTGTAGTTCGAGGTGATGGGTGTCACCTTGTGGTTGACTTATGGCTGATAATATGTGTAAAGTGGTGGAAAAGTGTAAGAGTGGTGCAGCAGAAGCATGACCAGCAGAAGCATGACGGGCGTTGTGCTGTGGCTCAGGATTTGTCTCGAGCTACGTGACATGACAGAGGTGCATTTATAGATGCAGTCCTCTTGTGAAGTGTCAGGATGAACTTGTATAGAGCCGAAAACTAGGAAGAGTCCTATCGATCAGGTCTGAGCAAGTTGATATCGAAGTATGGAGCTTGTTTATACAAGTAGGCATTCGTTAAACTATAAGTTGATCTTAAGTGAAAAAGAGATAAGGTACATGTGCCTCTAGAGAGACACGTGTGCTAGATAGGTTTACCATATGTAATGGGTAATCTATCCTCAGCATGGTTGCATGATGTTTAAGCCCAAGAGTTGGCTTAAAGTCATGTGGTCTGTATGAATAGGAATGAGGATTGAGTATGGGTTAGGATACATGAAGATAGTAATGGGTTAGTTGTCTAGGATTGGGATGCGTGACTTAGTCAGTTTGAGTCATGCTTCGACATGCGGTTGATAGAAGAATAAGACGAAGGTCTTAGTGTCTTAACCCTAAGGTGAATTACGGAGGTTCACTTTAAGAAATAAGACTCCGAAGGTTTTAGTACAGTAAATGGCACGTAAGAGCCCAGGGATGGACGGAGAGTGTTCCAAGTGAAGAATAGTTCTATTTCTAGTATAGTTGCTTGTGCATTAGATAGAGAATGACGTAAGGATATGTGTATGCATGTAGGTTGCCATCTGACACGCACTCGAATGGACTGCATGGAATGAGTATGGCATGAAGTCCAGTTTAGTATGGCATTCATACTCCTCTAGAGTTTTCTTAAATAAATGAAAAGGAAAATGAAACACTTTTTCTCTAAAATGCTTTACGAACTGACGCTTTTCTCTACGAGACACGTTTTATGAAAAAAAATAATGCTATGCATAAGTTTTCAAGTATAAGTACATAACAGCCCTCCTTAGCAGCCCCTTTTCATGCACCCAAAGTACGTAAGTGTATGCATGTGGATGGATGCTATGCGTGGTACGTGTTGTATGTATATTCACGAAATGAAACGAATGGATGCTTTAAAATGATGCACAAACTGACGTCTTAAACGATGCCATGAAACTATTTTTAAAATGACTTTTATGAATGAGCTTTTAAAATGACTTTATGAATGAAAGGACTGTAAGAACTGTAAGAATTGAATGAAAGAATTGTAAAGGACTGAATGGACTGAAAAGGAATGAAAGGACTGAAAATGAATGAATGGACTGAATGCTTAATGTATGAAGATATGTAATATCCATATGAACGGAAATGAAAAAGTACCAAAGGATTGGACTGGGCAAATTGCAATGTCGGGTAAGTAGTACTGGTAGTGCACCTAGTGCTGCACCCTGACGGAATGAATTTCCAACCCGTGGCTATGGGCGGAATCAAGGTCAAAAGACCACCAACCCCAGCACACAGGACGTAACAGTGTGCAACAACCAATGAAAGCGATAACAAAGAAAGAATGTATGCATGTTAAGAAGGAATGCATGTATGTATGAAAAGATATATGCATGAAAAGATTCTTTAAGAAATGAAGGCAGCAAGGCGTGGGGAACTGTTTTACGAGAAGAAAACTTTTTTAAAGAAAAACCCTACCTCGCAACATTTTAAAACAAATGTAATGTCTATGCATGACAAGTATATGATATGTATAGAGTGACGAATGCATGACTGAAAACCTATGTTGTTATATTTTAACTGTATGAAGTAATGCTTACGAGCCATTGATTCATTTTAGTTTTAATGTGTGCCCTCCCAGGGACAAGACGAGCATGACGCGTTAGGACGGGCACAGCCCAAGGGGAAGAGTACGAAAGCCTAGGCATGTTATTTTGTACGAGAGACTTTAATTATAAAATTTAATGTTTTTTGCTGTAATTTTTAATTAAGAAAACAAGTTTTATTTATAAAACATGGAGTCTTTTGTATCCTGGCACGAAAGGAAAGAAATTTCAAAAAGAACTGTAATTCCCGTCTATTTTTATTAAAATCATTTTCAAAAAAACCCACCACAAGCACGGGTGTTACACAAAGTGCTAAGGGTATTCGGGTTCCTTCTTTTCTTTAAGGATAAAACCCTAGTTTCTCCTTTTCAAGCAAAAACCAAAACCCTAATCACTTCAACTTTGTGTTTCTTTCATCCAAAAATCATAGGCATCTAGGGTTCATTCTTTCTTGAAGAGAAAACCCTAGTTACCCAAGTGAAAGTGTGTGGTTGTGAAGAAAAGAGTAGAAACTGAATGGGAATAAGAAACTTCCCTCTTTGTCGTGTGTGTGTGTGAGTAAGAGAGTGAAATGGTTCTCACCTCCTTGAGCTCCTTCCCTGACTGAATGGTGTAGATTATTCTCCTTGTGGTTCTTGGCTTAGAAGAAGTGAAATGGTAGTGTTTGGGTGGCAAGAAAGTGACAAGAAAGTGAAGAGAAAATGTTGAGTCTAGAGAGGACTAGTATATGCTAAAATCCTTAGGAGCAACAAGTGAAACTTTGAGCAAAAGTCCTCAGATTTTCGGTCATGCCTTTATATAGTGCCTCAAATCCCTTCTTGAAATGACAAGGTTCCTTGCATGCATGCCACTTGGCATATTAGACAAAAGGTCTTTACCTCTTCCCTAGATTAACCTTGGAAAACCAAAAGTCTCCTCCATCGGTGGCGTGTAGTCTCTCCAATCCATCCCTTTCTCTTTCTTTCTTTCCCTATTTGCCCTTCCTTTCATGTCTAGGTTCAATGGATTTGGTGGCTCAAGGGTAAAATACAAAAATCAAATCTTCCTTGGAAACCCTTCATCGTGTGCATGAGTGGCACTTGGCAAAGTCTGTGTGTGTTTTGTTTTGGCCGAAATCCCTACATCTTCTCTAGGTGATATTTTTCCTTCCCAAGACAAGTCCCTTGGCCTTCCCCATGCATGCCGCTGGCCTCTCTCTCTCCTTTTGCTCTTCCAACATTCTTCTAGAACATGCCTCTTACTCTTCCCATTCCTTGGAACTCCAAAAGTCAATGCGATACTCTCCACATGCTTGACAAGTGTCAATCTTGGCCTTTCCTATCCAAAGTGGCATGTAAGCCCTAGTTCTAGGTGACATCATCTTCCACTCAACCTTCTAGAACCTCATGCATGTAGGACAAGGGTCCTACCTTGCCTTTTCCCTGGGTTTCTCACCCAAATGACCAAATAGTCCCTCAATTGCCATGTGGCGCCTACGACATGCTTGGAAGATGTTTTGGGCCCTCCTTCCTTAGCATGGCCGAAACCCATATAAGTCCTATTGGGCTTCTTCTCATCTCTTCTCCTCAAAGCCTTTTAATCTAAGAATCCTCAAGTCCAAAAGTAAAAATTCACTAAGGGCCTTTGTCGAATTATAATCCATTCACCTCTTATTCAAAATGCTTAGGGAACCTTTTCTAAAATAAAATAAAATAACCATGACAAGAAGAAATGGGGACTTGGCAAAGTCCGGGTCCTCATAGGTATTGAGTATTGAAATTTACTAAATTAATTACTAGTTGGAAAACCAAAATTTAAAGAATAAATTATCTAAATTAAACTGAAGAAAAGAGCGTTAACATTAAATATTGTAAAGATAATAAGAATAGATCAGAGCATTTGATTTCACCTAGCAAAATCTCAGACAATTTATTCTTCCCCGCTATAAAATTCCATATTTTCCAAGTTGGTGATAAAAATCCCTTAACTATTCAATATCTTCTCTCGAATAATATTCAAAATACCTCCAACGAATAACTCCATATTTTTATGTGAATTTAACTAATTGGAGACTCATTAAGTACTTTAGATTTTTCTTTAAAATCATGCTAGTCACATTAAAATATCTTTACGTTTGCTCAACTAATAGTGATTAATCCTAAAGCTGTAATCACAAATCAACTCTTGATCTCATTGCAATTCAATCGATCAAACAATAATTGGATAGAAAATTACAAGCATTAAGAATAAGGAAGAAAGACTCATTCATGGAAGAATTGAAAATAAAATAACTTGGAATATAAACTGTGTGTTCAAAGCTAGACTACATCAAACCTTTAGAAAATAAAATTAATTTATAATAAAACTAAAAATAAATAAATGAAACTAGTGTTCTTTGTTGGAGTTGGTTGATGAAACATGCGGCTCTCCAGATCTGCCTCCACGAAGAAACTTCCAGCCTTTTTCATTCATCCCACAAGCCAGGATTAAATAGCTATTAAAGGTTATAAAAATGGAATTAGAGACTTATGGTAACAATCTAGCCTAAAGATTTGGAAAATAGTTTTTAAAGATAAATATTAACAAAAGAGAAAAATATCCCAAAAATAATGGAGTTATAAAAAAGTGGAAGATTCATTGATAAGCGGCTTGATTTGCGGAATCTAGGATCTCGAGAGGATCCCACCGGGTAGAATGCCATGTACGCTAAGTAAAACTACTCTCCACGCCCGTGACTGAGATGAAATGCTTCTTGGTCAAGATGATAGACACCTGATTAGGTTGATAGGCTCTTCTTACTAACCTACCGAGCAGTAAGTCTTCTTGGCCAAGCTAGTAGTCACCCAAGATATTTCATTTAGACTAGTTGCCTAAGTTGGTTGTTTAGACTAGTCGCCCAATCTAACAGCCTGATGAGTATGCGAAAGTGCACTCTAAATACCCTATTATTAGATTAAAATGCTAAAATGTGAATAGAAATCATAGGAATTAATGTTTATTCTTGAATTGAGTTTCTATTTACATTGAGATACTCCGAAGCATTTTTTTTATGTTTAATTTCGGAGTTTATAAAAGAGCAAGTCAAGCCCAGTCAAATTCAAAGGAGGACATTCATGGGGTTTGAGAGCAATTTGGAAGAAAAGAAAAAGAAAAAGAAATCACAAAAGGAAACTACAAAAAGTCCAAGTCCGAAATTCGCTAAGAGACAGTCTGGACATACTTTAGTCTTTTGGCCGTAATTTTTCAGTCACATATCTGATTGATGTAAATCTTGATGTGTTAGAACTCTATCTTAAAGGGCTATAAATTTGTCTCTAATAAGGATTTCCAAATTCAGACTCCTGAAGTATGTACATGGTTGCCAAGATGAGTTTTAAAATTTAAACGATTTTTTTATGTGGAAATTAAGAGGACATTAGGGTTTCTTTCCTACCCTATATAAGCATATCATTAGTAAAAATTAGAGGGGGAGGCACAAGAGGCAGATCTGAAAAAAGGAGAAAATCACTTCCATGTATTTTGGTTTACATTTGGTTTAATTTTGGTTTATGAATCTATACCTTCCGATTGGGAATTTGGCGAATTGAATTCCTAATTGAGTTATCCAATGAATTAAGAATAATTAAAATACCGGAATTGTGCAAGGGATTCCCGAAGCTCTACTGTTCGTCAAATTTGAATACTTTTTCGTTGATCACTTTGCTTCATTTTAATTTGCATTTAAAATTAATCTTTGTTCTCTATTAATTATTTAATATTTTCCTTTAGTTTCTTTGTTCCTTCTGCTATTCTTTTAATTTGTCTCCCTGTGGAATTGACACCCCAAAGCTATGCTACAACTACCTCGTTATTCTTTGGGCGTAATCAAATTTTGGCGCCATTGCCGGGGAGACAGTAGAAGAATTGTTAGATAATTTTTTCTTTTTAGCAGTTTGTAAAGGCGGTAACTTCGTTCTCTCTTTTAGCTTTTTGCATCTTTATTTTATTTTATTTTTCTTTTTATAATTTTGGTTTTTTTTTAGTGTTGCATTTTTCTCTACCTTGCATGCACAGGTATAGAGACGCCTTGGGTCGGTTTGCTTGTAGACCTTTGTTAGAGTCAGAGTCAGAGCCTAATTTTTCTAATCATTTATTTGATAATTTTTCTAATTCTGAGAAAATGAGTGAACACGAAGATCAACCCACTAGGACCCTTCAAGATTACCTCCGTCCTACACGCACAGCCACACCATCATGCATCATATTTCCAGCTAATACTTGTCAATTGGATTTTAAAACAGGGATGATACAGTTATTCCCTACCTTTCATGGCTTGGAAAATGAAAATCCATATATGCACATTAGGGAGTTTGAGAAAGTAGTTGCGACTTTTCATAGTCAAAATGCAACTGATGACATTGTGAGACTTAAGTTCTTTCCTTTCTCTTTGAAGGATAGAGTTAAGAGTTGGCTATACTCACTGAGACCACGATCTATTGGGTCATGGAATGAGATGACTCATGTCTTCTTTAATCCCCAACATAAGACCAATGCTTTTAAAAAGGCAAATCTCCACCTTTGCACAAAAGGATAGTGAGACTTTGTATCAGTCTTGGGAAAGATTTAAGGAGTTGTTGAGTATGTGTCCTCACCATGGGTATGAGAATTGGCTCCCAACAACTGAAAATCCAGAGGATGTTAAAGAGGAACAAAGCAATGATAGTACTGAGTTCCCCAAGAAAGCCGAGGTAATCAAGAGTCTAATTAAGGTACCATATCCTCAAGCTTTAAAATCTGGTATGCGAACTTTGGATTCTAGTAATGAAATCTTAGAGAACCTCAGGCAGGTAAAGATTAACCTTCCTATTTTGCATGTTATTAAACGAGTTCCCACTTATGCAAAAGTTCTTAAAGATTTGTGTACAGTTAAGAGGAAGCATCATGTTACGAAGACAGCATTTCTGACAAAGCAAGTTAGTGCTCTAATTGAGCAGCGAATTCCTCCTAAGTACAAGGATCCTGGTTGTCTAATGATTGCATGTACTATTGGGAATCATGAGTTTGGACAAGCCTTGCTAGATCTAGGAGGTAGTGTTAATTTGATGCCTTATTCCATTTATTTGCAGCTTGGTTTGGGTGAAATTAAGCCTACTTCTATTGTACTTCAGTTGGCTGATCGTTCAGTTAAGAAACCGAGAGGGATGGTTGAGGATGTTTTTATCCAAATTGACAAATTTTATTATCCTGTTGATTTCTGAATTTTGGACACTCAATCAGTTGTTGAGTCTAACTCTAAGATTCCTCTCATATTAGGTAGACCTTTCCTTGCTATGGCTAATGCACTTATAAATTGCAGGAATGGGTTGATGAAGCTATCTTTTGGGAATATGACCATGGAGGTCAACATTTTCCATATTGAGAAACAACAACCAGATGATGAGTGCCACCAAACATACATGATTGACGCACTCGTAGACAAGGGAGTTCGCACAACTCATGATTTTGATCCCCTTGAATATTCCCTTGTTAATTCTGAGTTTGATACTATTAGTGATTCATCTGATGTTACTGATACTTATGCTATTTTTTACGAAACTCAGGATTATGGCACACGGGCTTGGCAATCGAAATTTGAGGAGTTGCCTAACAAAGGTGAAAGACAGATTCCTGTAAGTACGAAAGCATCAAGAGTTAAATTGAAACCTTTACATAAATATAAAATTTATAAGGTTAAAATGAAAGCATTTCATGGTAAAAATATTCTTAGGAAGAGGTATGAGCCTAATGACCGAGTATACTTATATGATTTTGGACTTCACAAGCACCAAGGAAAACTTCGGTTTAGGTGGACTGATCCTTTTGTAGTAAAGAATGTTTTTGTAAATGGGGCAGTAGAAATAGAAGATCCTAAGGATGGTCGGATCTTTAAAGTAAAAAGTCAACGCCTTAAAGTATTAATCGATAGGCAAGTTTCAGAAGTGGAAGACATTCCACTTGTGGATCCAATCTATCAACCTTGACCACACCATCGAGGTATGTTTCTCTTTATTTGTTTTGTTTTTATTTTCTTTCTTTTCATTTTTGTTTACTGTTGTTTTCTTTGTTTTTGTTTGTAGATTAGTTTTATTCTGTTAGTTCAGGTTACCATAATTGATACATAGCGAGCTACCCACGTCACTCATCAGGTGTATTCTACCATTTTCATTTACTCCCCATTCAATTTTGATTCTTAAACATTGAGACAATGTTTCAGTTAAATTGGGGGGTGGTGGTGTGAATTCAATACTTAAAATGCATGTTGAAACTCTGTGGCATATTTTCATGTGTCAATTTTTTTAATTTGCATCACACGTGCATCATTTTTATATGTGTACTCATTCTCATTCATAACCATCTTCGTGAATTCACCAAACCCACCATAATCATTTTTGCTGAAACATTCACAGAACCCTTAATGCACTTATCCAAGCTTTGTGGTAAGATGGTCGTTTGACACATGTAGTTAGAGAACTCTTTTGCTTAAGTATTCTTATGAGTTTGGAGAGGATTGAGAGCCTACAAATGCAGTAAATTGTGATAAGCGTTCATTGATCTGTTGAATTGGGCACTTCTTTTGAGAATATCATTACATGATTTGTTGTAAGATGGTGGATATACTTGGGATATGACGAAGGTCAACTTAGGATCAACTTTTGAGCCTTTCAAGCTATCCCTTTCCATCATAAACCCTGTGACACCCTCAGATTCCGCTTGGGATCGAACGGACATCTAAAGCGTCAGGACATGCAACACAAGGTTACGTACCCCTGTTCATAACATATAAGATGCAATATTCCTAACATGCATATAGCATTATGCAATATTCGTAGCGGATAATTTTTTTTTTCTTGAGCAATACTATGCACCAAACTTATAATATCCCAAATAGTTAAATCGTAATCCAAGTATGCTTAACAAAATAAACATCCACAATTTCAGTTTAAGTCTTAGAAGACTATAACGTCAAAAACATGGGAGACCAAACTCCATATTTACATTACCAAAATATACTATTGAGGAAGTTTGTCGAGTAACTCGTGTAACTCGACTAACGAGGCCAGAAAACTATTCAAAAACTAACTATAGAAGTTGTAAGCTCCATGTTGTGTCTGCGGCGTCTAGTCAACCTTCTTCAGTCTACCAATGTTCGCTCCCTGCATTGATCCTGACACATCGCCTACCATTCAGGGGGAATGGTAGTTGGGACTACCACGGTGAGATTTAATTACAAATCTCAGTAAGTTAACAGGAAACTCCCACACAGATTAATTATGAATGCATGGAAGTAAAAGCATGAATGCATAATTAAAGTCGTAAGTAAGCATAGCATAACTTGACATATAGCATGACATAACTTGAACTTAAATGTGAACTGAACTTGACTTAACATGACATGAACTTGAGCTTAAAACATAACATGGACTAGCAACATAACATGAACGTGAAACTTGAAACATAACATGGACTTGAAATATAGCATGAACGTGAACATGCATAACATAAATATGAAATTGAACTTAACATAAACCTGAGCATAACATAATATAAACGTGAACTTGAGACATAATGTGAATGTGAACATAACATAACATGAACGTGAACTTGAAAATAACATGTACGTGAACATAACATGACAGAAACGTGAACTTGAAACATAAAATGAACATGAACATAACATAACATGAACGTGAGCTTAAACATATCATAAACATGAACATAGCATGATATGAACATGAACTTGAAACTTAACGTGAACATGAAAATAACTTGTACGTGAGCATAACATAACATAACATGAACTTGATCTGAAACTTATTCTTATCTCATGGGGTCACCATAATTGCTTATTGTTAACTTCTTGACATGAACTTGGAATCTTATTCAATAGACTTAATTAATAATGTGACCATATGGGTGCTACACGGGTCCCCTAGAGTCGTGTGTCCCTGCCGATTACCGCATCACAACACAGGTATCTACACCAGCTGTGAATGCGTTAATACGTACTCCACAGTTGTTGTGGCCCCACGTATTCTACGTGTCACAATTGCTGTGTCTCACATAGTGTATGCTCCACAGTTGTTGTGGCCCCATACTTCATGCTCCATAGTTGTTGTGGCCCCATGAATACACGTAAAATAAAATATGGTACCATCGGCATTAGTGTCTGGCGCGCTTCGGTGACCAGCTAATTAGGCCCCATTCGCAACCTGTTGACTGTACTTCGTCAACCCAGAAAATTTCACACCTATTTAGGCACTCCAGCGTGAACAAAGGTGTTCTACTAGGATATTACCCCATCCTAACACTTAGGGTCGTGATTGACATAAATAACTTAACTTGAACATGATCTGAAACTTGATTTAACATAAACTTGATCTGACTTCTTTACTTAACATGACATACTTGCAATTGTGAATATTACATGATATGACATACATGTAACATATAGCATTCTTAACATGGCATACTTATAACATATAGCAAAATATGACAGAATAGATTGTGTAACAGATAAATATTCGTGACAGAATCAATCATGCATAACAGATAAACATGTAATGGCGTGGCATGGCATGACATATATGACAACATACATATATAAATTGTAGTTCCCTTACCTATCATACATATATAATAAACTGATAGTAAGTTAGAAGCTAACTTACCTCGATCGTCGTGTTCTACGAGAATAAAGCACGAAATACGAGAAACTGTAAGAGGGTATTCTAAAAGTTAGAAATTTAATTACTAATAATTAGAAACATGAAAACAAGCTAACTTAGAGTAAAATGACCATTTTACCCTCTACATGTGGGAAAATGACCATTTTACCCCTAATTTAAGGATTTTACATCCTAACTCCAAAAATTTTCAAAATTTACATTCCTCATGTAAATTTTGTCCTAAACTCAAATATCAACTTATAAACATATAAAACAAATCACAACTATGGAAAACACACTATGGCCGAAACATCCATAGGCCATTTCTCTTGATTTTTGTTGCAAATCCTTCCAACTTCAAAACTCATGCTTAAACCAAAATTTTGCAACAAACATCTTCCAATCCTAAGTTTAAAACCATACTTAAAACATCCATTTAGAAAAAGCTAAAAATCAACACCAAACTTTTTGTAAAAGATCCAAACACTTAATCACAAGCTTTGACCCTAAATCAAAACATTTCCAAGAATTAAAAAAAAAATCAAATCTTACTTCTAACATATTCATAACATCATCTTAAGATCAACCATGCTTTAAATCATCAAACTAAAGTCACCAAAATCACAAAATAACACTTGGAGTTTTTGGTTTTACACTTAGTCCAAAAACAGAAACTTTTTCCTCAACTAATTTTGATAAATCTCTTGATCAATGGCTTAAGAATGTGAGATCTTCGAAATAAAACATCACATGGTTTAAGAATGTGTCTTAAATAGGATCCAACCATAAAACTTGAAATCACATTGTTAAAAATCAATAAAACATAGATCTAACCCAAACACATCAAATCTTAGGCCTAACCGGAATCCTCTTGCATAGAAAAATCAGATCTTGAAAATAATACTAAATATCTTCAAATTAACATCCTAACATGAAAATAAGAGACTTAGGATCATCATATAAAAATATCAAAGCCTTTAGAGTAAGATCAAACCACGAAATATTGAAACTTTCTCCAAATAAAAACTGTTTTTCCACTTCCAGTTTTCAAGTTTCTAGATCTAAGCAAATCTATCACCAAAAGCTTTATTCATGCAACAAAACCTCAATGAACACTCTTAAACACATTCTATGAACACTCCATAAAATTTTCGGACCAAGATATGTCCATTAGCTTGGTCAAAAACCCCAAAACATAACATACTCTCCAGATTCACGCCCAGAATGATCTTTCCATGGTTAAAATACTTTTGACCGACCAAATGACCATGGAATGATACAAATAATATATACACGGAAACTATACTCAAAGAAGAACAACTTTTATGAAGGAGTCATCGCGTGAAAATACTTACAAGGGGCCGAAAAGCTCCATGCAAAAAGACCCAGAAATCTGCCCAAGAGAGCTCTTTTGGGTTTCTCTCTAAGAACGGGGTGAAGAAGTGATGAAAGGAAAGTAAGTGTGACTTGCACGACTCAAGACTTCTGTAGGGGGAAGATATGGACCTGAATGACCATTAATTGGAGCTAGATATGTGACATAAAGTGGAGAATAGAGAGGGGAAAGGATAGCCTGCAGAAGTTGTGAGTTATTGACGTTGATGGGGTGGGTTTCTCCATCTCATCAAGGCACTATTGAGTGCAGCCAAGGCAGTGAATGGTCTGCCATGGTGGCCAAGGTTTAAAAGGTTGGATAAAGATGTCATAACAAGAATTTGAGAAATTAATAGCATATGGAAGTGATTTAATCAAGTGATTAAACATAATGCTAGAAATTGGATCAAAAAGGGTTTGAAGGCCAACTTTAGGATTTGGGGAAACCGTTTAGGTTTCAGTTTCAACCAAGTTTTTGGTTTCAATTGGATTCCAACATTTAGGTTTTCACTAGGGTTGAAACTCTCTTTGATCTGGCTCAATTTGGTTGATCAGATGAAAAGGTTTTGCTTAGGTGGCATGATCTTACACCTTGATTTCCTTCACAAATCCATCTAATGGTTCCTCTTTATGCCAAGTGTCTAATACTATTCACTATGTGTGGCTAAGATCTTGCCAAGTGTCCAAATAAAACTTCTCTAACCTAATTTGGACATTCCACACTGTGATTTTGAAAACACTGCACTTAGTACGCTTATCGAGGTTACTATTCACTCCAAAAAAAAGCATAATAAACTTAATACTAAAAAATCCTAAATATTCATATTAACCTACAGTAAAAACCGTTTACCAAAACTCAACCCCGAAGTGCCCCTATAAAAGATTTCACAGTTTCAAACAACAGTTTTGTCTGAAATTATGAAAATAGGTTATTACGCTATAAAATCCTAAATATTCAACTGAGTCTAGTGGTGTAAACTATAACGTATTCTGACACTTCTAAGTACCTCAAACAATTAAAATCGTAATTCTGTCACCATAGTGAGTGATAATACTGACTATGTTGACAAACTAAAACCTTTGCGATTAGCCGATTCGTGAATACTTACGGAGTTTTCACTAGATTCCTCAAGTCTATAGAAATTCTACCATTGAATTTCTAGTGGGCTATTACAAACCCCTAGTAGCCAACTTTGAGCCAACAAACACGTAGCTTTTTGTTTTCATATGCCCATATCATCCATACCTCTCCACATTGGAGTATAACCTACATACTGATTTTTCTGCCCTTTTTACTTCCAAGTGTATACTAGGTGTGGAATTTTCATTTTCTTTCTTTGATTTTATCATTTTCAATTCAAAAAGAAGAAGAAGAAGAAGAAAAAAAAAAGGAGAAGAGTACAAGTTGCAAAGTGTTCAATTGAGTGAGCTCCGGAAAAAAAAATATAAAAAAATATAAAAAAGGTTTGTAGAAATGGAAAGAATACCAAAGTGGCATGTGTTTGTCCATCAAATTGTAAGAAAAAAGGAGAAGAGGAAGAAGAAGGAAAAACATTATTATTTAATGATCTGACAATTGGAGAGTACATCAATTAAGAAGTGTGGTCTACTGAGATATTTAATAAAATTCCCTTTGTATGTACTTGGAAGTATTTTGAATCATTTTCATCTTTTTTTTTCATATAGCCACGAACTCAAGCCACGTTACAACCCTTCGTGTTGACCGTTCTGATCCTAAGTAAGCTTTTGAAAAGAGTGGTGGAAGTCTCATTTGTTAGTGTTCCTATCATAAAATCAATGTTTGCTTGTTGCTTGTATATAATTGCCTAGTTTCTTATGAGAGTGTGTGTACACCCATTTTCAACTCCATAGAGAGAGCTCTTACACGAAACACTTTTATACCCGTGAGTTATATGGAGTTGAACCTTTTGCTTGAGATGTTCTTGATGTTGCATGTGTTAAAATTAGTGGTAAGATGGTTATCACTCAGTGGATTGCTATAGGTGGATTGATCTTGTTGGGTTATTGGATTCCTTAGATTGTTTTGATATGTGAATCTGGAAAGTGTGACTTGATGGCCTTTATGTGTGATTTTCTTTAGTCTCTTTCGTTGTTTTGACATGAAAATTGCTAGGGACTAGCAATGAATAAGTTGGGGGGTGTGATAAGTGTGCGAAAGTGCACTCTAAATACCCTATTATTAGATTAAAATGATAAAATTTGAATAGAAATCATATGAATTAATGTTTATTCTTGAATTGAGTTTCTATTTACATTGAGATACTCCTAAGCATTTTTTTTATGTTTAATTTCAGAGTTTATAAAAGAGCAAGTCAAGCCCAGTCAAATTCAAAGGAGGAATTTCATGGGGTTTGAGAGCAATTTGGAAGAAAAGAAAAAGAAAAATAAATCACAAAAGGAAACCACAAGAAGTCCAAGTCTGAAATTCGCTAGGAGACAGTCTGGATATACTTTAGTCTTTTGACCGTAACTTTTTACTCACATACCTGATTGATGTGATTCTTGATGTGTTACAAAGCTATCTTAAAGGGATATAAATTTATCTTTAATAAGGATTTCCAAATTCGGACTCCTGAAGTATGTACATGGCTGCCAAGATGAGTCCTAAAATTTAGACAATTTTTATATCCAGAAATTAAGAGGACATTAGGGTTTCTTTCCTACCCTATATAAGCATATCATTAGCACGAAATAGAGGGGGAGGTACAAGAGGCAGATCTGAAGAGAGGAGAAAATCACTTCCATGGCCACCGTTCGTTTCTATTTTCTTTGGAGATTTTTGTTGTCCAGTATATTTATGGGTAACTAAATTCTCAAGTAGGGATAGGGATGAACTTGTACATTAGATGGTATTTTTAATTTATGTATTTGATCTTCAATTACGAAAACTCTTTTGTTTTATCATTCTCAATTCATCGTTGATGTTTTATTCTCTGAATAATCATAGAATTTATTCTATTTATAGATTCAGTCATGCTTTTTCTATTGAATGGATTAGTTCTTTGATTATGTTTGGATCAATTATTTATCTATATTGATTTAGTTCTTTGCTGCAATATCGCTCTCTGAGTATATTGTCGTCGTTGAATTTTCTCAATAGGGATAGTAATTTACGTATTTTAAAAGTGGTGAATGATTTTTCAAAGGGTTACATTTGGTTTGATTTTGGTTGATAAATCTATACCTTCCGATTGGAAATTTGGGGAATTGAATTCCTAATTGAGTTTTATCCAATGAATTAAGAATAATTAAAATATCAGAATTGTGCAAGGGATTCCCGAAGCTCTATTGTTCGTCAAATTTGAGTACTTTTTCCGTTGATCAATTTGCTTCATTTTAATTGCATTTAAAATTAGAGTCGCGCTACTGTGCCGCTCCACTGTGACCGCAGCTTTTGACCGCCTGACGTGGCACGCCACGTGGCATTAAATATATTTAAAAAAAAAACAAACAAACGTTCTCAGAAAACGCAACCCATTTTGAACTATCCATCCCGTGAGTGAAGCCATTCTCATACCCAGAAAACGCAAACCCACGGTCGCCGTCTCCTCCCAGCGGTCCCTGCACCATCACCGGTACCCAGAAAACGAAAACCCATTTTGAACTACGGTCGTCGTCTCCTCCCAGCCGTTCCTGCGCCGTCACCGTCACCCAGAAAACACAAACCCATTTTGAACAATGGTTGCCATCTCCTCCCAGCCATCCCTGCACCGTCACCGTCACCCAGAAAACGGATCAAGCTGTCGTCCGTAAACCCATTTGCACCATAGCATCGCCGGTTCCATCGCCGTCTCTTATTTCTATCGCCGGTTCAAAGCCTCGTACCTGCCATTGTTCAGAGCTTCTATCGCCGGTTCCATCGCCGGTTCACCGGTTCCCTCTTCATTATTTTTTTAATGAAGGTAACCTCTATGACCTGCTCCCCATTTTTCCTAATATTCTCTCCATAGGTAGGCGTATGATGCAGAATTTTTTTTCCCAAAACACAAAGCTTTCGACTTGCTTGTTAGTGGGTTCGGGTTGTTTAATTTTTTTTAGTCTAGAATCAACTTGAATTACTGCTAGTTTTTCGTATTTGACGTATTTTGTATGGGATTTCTATGTACTTGGTTTTGAAAATGTATGTTAGCTTGAATGAAAAAGGCGACAGGGATGGTGCTTGCTGAAAACAGGCTGACTTGCTTCTTGGGTTCGGTTTGTTAAATTATTTTTAGTCTAGAATCAACTTGAATTGAATGACTGTTAGTTTTTCCCAGTTGTAGTATTTTGTGTGAGATTTCTATGTACTTGGTTTAGAAAATGTATATTAGCTTGAATGAAAAAGGCAACAGGGGACTTGGTTTAGAAAAACTATAGGCCCTTCATTTGGTGTTTCTTGTAAAAACGTTTAGGAAAAAAAATTCTGTTTAGTTTGTAAGATTTATATTAATTAGTGTGAAGTGGTTTGTATGAAACATAGTTTAAGGAAATGCTAATGAGAATCAATAATTTCTGGTACTTTGAACACAACTGTTTAGAAAGCAAAATTCTACTTATAATGGCTGAATATTTTGCACACTTTAGGTTCCCATAAGTTCAAATTTATAACAAGAATCCTAAATACCTGAATATGCCATATTTTGGCCATTACTGATTATATTTAGCTATATAACCTATCAAATACGAATATTTTCATCTCATCTCTAACCTGTGCAATAGATAGGCAACCAATGTGGAGTTGTCGAGTTTAACATCATCAACGGGGTGTGTTCTTCTCTTAGTTGTGGGTCTCCCTTTACTCCGAACAACTAACGGACTAAGAACTTTGCCTGTTGTGCCATCCATGGGAGTAACAAAATCAGCTGTGGAAGTCCCTACATTTGGATCGTCATCCGGGTACTCTGACTTCAATTGTTCTAGCTGACCTATCAATTTCACACAATTTCTCTCGGTCTTTGCGGCATTTGAACAAAGTTTATAGAAGCAATTTTGGATCCGATCAAACCTTTGTCTCTCAGGGTTGCTCGTCGCCTCATAACTACTTTTTACATTGACATAGTGTCTCTTTATATCCTTCCTCCACCGATCCAAAATGTATCTTCGGCGGAACTTCACCCTTGTCTAACTGTGCCAGAATACGAAGAGCATGTCGACATAATATTCCCCTAAACTTAAACAATTTGCAGGTGCATGTAATATCTAGGGAATTTTCTCCATATACACACACAAAATAGTTTACACGTTTAATGCATCCATCACTCACTTAAATCTCATCCCCGACTACGTACGTATGTCCGGCACCATCACCACCTAAATACGAGATAGTCAAATATAAAAAGCCTCGAAATTCTTCTTGGACTTCCTTAAACCTGGAAATTGTATATATTTCTTGAAATTGCTTCTCGATAGGATAGTGAGATATGCAAGGAATCTCAATATTAAATGAATTGAAGTCAGCAATTGCTTCATTATCTGCCTTCCTCCGAAGGGCTGAATCGTACTGATCAACAAATTCTTTCAATGTGGTCCTAGAGTGAACGTAGTCATCAAAAAATGCATTCATGCTCTCACTTCGTTGTGTGGTTGACATTCCGGCCCAAAATGTATTTTTAACATAAGCCGGCACCCAAAACTGCCTATCAGCATAAAGTGATCCCAACCAAGCATTATCGCGAAGATCATTGGTTTCTATCAAATATGCCCATCGTTCTTCAAACTCATTCTCACTTAATGAGTCATACACACATTTGTGTAGACTATCTTTGATCTCGTCATATCGAGAATGTGACCCGAACTTCTCCGGAAGCTTCTTCATAATATGCCACAAACAAAAGCGATGCCTAGAAGATGGAAACACCCTCGCAATTGCAAGTTTCATTGCCTTATCTTGGTCTGTAATGATTGCATTTGGTGGTCAGTCATTCATACACTTCAACCATGACTCAAACAACCACTCAAAAGTATTTGCATCCTCATTGGATATCAATCCACACCCGAATAGGATTGACTGACCATGATGGTTCACACCCACAAATGGCGCAAATGCGAATTGTTTTCAAAGAATCCAAAAGATTGGACGTGGTGATGAATATATTTATAGTATTTCAATGATTTCGAGCCAGAAGCTCGTATTGAAAATATTATCAGCTTTCTCTTTGAGATGATATTATGTTGATGAATCAAAAGTGATATGATTCAAATATTTGTATCTTTTCATGATTATCTTGATCATCCAAAATCAATTACGATAAGTCGAATGATTTTCATATGGACGTCCATAAAAGAACCAGAAGATTCTTTTACTATAAAACTTTACCACCAGAAGTGGAAAGAAAGTTTTACCACCAGAAGTGGAAAGAAAAAATTTGCCAGAAGCAAATAAGATGAAATAATTCGACGTTATCTTGATTATCATAGGTGAACTGGAAGTTCATATGATAATTAATTTATGGATGCAATAAGATAAAAGGTCTCATATTCTAGCTGCTAAAATCCCAGTGAGGATTGAAGTCCCTGCAGGGCAATTAAGAAAGTTAGCAGTCTAATGAACATAAGACATGCCTGAAAGCATGTGAGACCTATTGATACAAATGATAAAGCATCTCGGAAAGAGAAAAGCACAAAGAAAAGAAATCGGTGCTCCTGAAGAGGCCGTACCCACAAAACAAGCAATAAAGTCCATCTAAAAATTCTCTCATAATGAATACTCCTGAAGAGTATAATACTCCTGAAGAGTACCTCCTGAAGAGGTTTTCATGAAATGTCTTCCCTTGAAGAGGGACAGGTACCTGAAAATAACGAGATCTCGATATTACATTTCATGAGTAATTGAGAAATTATAGAGAGAAATAAAACCGTTGTCGACAACGTATTTTCATATAAGATGGCATTTGATATTACCAGAAGTAATAAAGAAAGTGAGCTCAGAATCGTCGAAGAATACCGACGTAAAATATTGGCCAAAATAGAAATAAACAATTCCTGCAGAATTGTTATCATGTGATGCATATGGACTTGAAGTCCAAACACCTATGAGGTGATGCTTGTTGAATATCAGTGGGTATTTGTATAAAGAAAATGAAAATGTGATATATAAATCACGAATATATTTCCTGCAGAAATAATATTGATATGTTTCTGAAGTTAAAGAGATTATATTGCGATTTGTATTAACTTGATAGTTACCAAGAATTTGGGTATGCATGAAGCATATAGTTCTGAAGTACATATTCTATCAAGTCTTAAAATCCTTATATGATCTAATGCAAGGTAAACGTATGTGGAACATGCTATTTTCAATATATTTTCAGTATTTATATTATCTTTATTGCAGTTTATATAGATAATTTAAATGTCATTGAAGCTCCAGAAGAGCTCATGAAAACTGCAGAAAGCAGGAATTGATTATGAGGCTCCAGAAGAGCTCATAAAAACTGTAGAAATCAGTGATTGATTATGAGGCTCCAGAAGAGCTCATGAAAAATGCAGAAATCAGGGATTGATTATGAGGAAAAATAATCTCCTGTTATGGATGCAATCATATTCAGATTTTTGACTAATTTGGTAGTTACAAAAAGATTGGATATGCAGTTAATGGATATGGTCACTGCATATTTTTATGGGTTATTAGACCAAGGCATATATATGAAAATCCCTGAAGGATATAGAATGCCTGAAACTTCTAATCTGAATACATCCAGAAATATATATGAAAATCCCTGAAGGATATAAAATGCTTGAAGCTTGTTATCTGAGTACATCCAGAAAACAATCCGGACGCATGTGGTATAAACGCATTAGCGAATATTTATTGAAAGAAGGATTTGAAAAATAATCCAATATACCCATGTGTTTTTATTAAGAGATTCCGGATTTGTTATTATTGCGGTTGATGATTTAAATCTTCTTGAAACTCCTGAAGAGTTCAGAAGAACTGCACATATTTGAAATATAAAACCCTTTCGGTTTCAAGGGGGAGATAAATGTGCATGAGAAATAAAATAAAGCATCCAGAATATCTACCAGAAGATAGATACACAAATATGAATATTTGTGAAATTTTATTATCTTGAAGCAAAAATTACAGAAATTTGAGGCATTTCGCCTCATTCTTTAAACGCTCTTGTTCTTCAAGAATCTGCATGGCATCTCTGTCTAAAGGAGTAGGCAATCTAAAAGAAGATTTAAGCAGAGATTTTAATTTCCTATTCTCTTGCTTTATTGATTCTATCTTCACGTTAGACTCCTGAAGAAGTCGCTGAAGGATAGAAATTTTCTCATGGAGTTTGTCCAAATCATAAGGTTTGGATTGTAGTCGCTGAGAAAATGCATAAATAGTTGAAGAGTAATGGGCACCGAGATTTACAAGCTCATAGATAGCTTCAACATCTGACTTATTAGTCAGATTAGCACCTGTGGTAGAAGCAGGAACAGCTGATGAGCTAGGTGCATAATACCTTATATATTGGCCATGAGAAGATTGCTGAGCCATTGCAGAAAGAGATTGCAGAATAAAATTGCAGAAAGAGATTGCAGAGTAAAAATGCAGTATGATTACAGAAAAGTGAAGAAGATGAGATGCGAATGAAGATGAGCTGAATATCTCTTTTATAGAGAAAAACTAAGCACCTCTATTGCTTCACGGCATCCCTCGTGAAGCATCTCTCTACAAGAGACGAGGCGTAGCATCATAGCCCTGCGGCGCCTGATAGCAGATGTAGCATTATAGCCTTTCGGCGCCTGACAGGTACATAAGAACTGTAAAATCCCGCGATGCTTGTCTGGCCTAAAAAGATGGCCACCGTTTTTGAATATAGAGGTTTGCGGCTTAATTTTGATAACTCCTCTAGTAATTATGTTATTTACAAGAACTCCAGANCTTTTGAATTCTTTGAAAACAATTCTTCATTCTCTTCGGGGAATGATATAAATCCAATTTCATTCACTTCAGGGAATGATATAAATCCAATTTCATTCACTTCAGGGAATGATGTGGACTAGTAGGACGTGGCTCATGATTTCTTAGCAAAATCTCATTATGTTGCTTAACCACTAGAAAACCAGATATAAATTTAGAATATATTATGAACTTTTGCACTCGATATTGCTACTTCAGGAGCACATTCGAGGCGTTCATTTAAATATATATTCTTTAGTGATTTTTCTCAACACACTTTCAATTATGCAACTTCAGGTGCATAAATTATAATGAGCCTTTTGGTACACATATTGCTCATTTAAATTATCTCACAGAATCAATAGATCCTTTATTATGAGATACTCAATAAAATTATTGATTTAAAGCGATCCTTCAGGGATACTCAATTTCTATTCCAAGATAGATCTTATCATCAATAATTCATAACAAGTATATAAAAATAAATAAAACTTGTATAAAAACTATGTAAATAAACATAGAATTTAATTAAGTAATAATAATGAATATAATTTTAATATTCACTTTAAAAATTGCAAATAATATATTGAAAAACTTATTTGAAGTAGAAGGCCACTAGCTTCTCAATCAAAAAACTTCGTACTTTGTTTGTATTGTCTTTCACCGTTCCTTTCTCCTGCTATATATATATATTTATTTATTTATTTTTAATCGTAAACCTGCTAACGCTTGACCGTAGGAGTCCCAGCAGCCATATTTGACCATAAGCACCAGCCCACCAAGTAATCATGCGTGACTGATGAAGCACCAACCCAGCAGCCATGCTTGAACGTCCACGTGCTGGATAATACTAAAAGTCTATGGTAAATCTACCACGTGTAGACACTAGCTCATAAAGTAATCATATAGGAACATCAAATCCTGACATAAAGCATATATTCAACAAGCTTGATATTTAAAAAAAAATTAAGTAATGAAAATGATGGAATAGTTGCTGAGCCTCCCTTCCTTTCTGTCAAAAATAGTGACCATGTCAAAAGTAAAGGTGTGGAGGGCCTATATGTTTCTCATTTATTTATTTATTTATTTTTTTTTTTTTGCATGTGAATTTGTCAAAAGCAAAATCTGAAAGCTTATCTTTTATTCCACCCAGTCCAAGCCGCAGCACCATCCTCGGTCAGGTTAGTTTTTGAGCAGCGTTACGTTCAACGGTCCGAGAAATCCGCCAGTTTGGTTGCCAAAGAGGGAAACGTCGGGTATCTGATTCACCTGCTCAGTTCGGACGCGGGTTCGAGTTTGAGCACCGGCTTTATCTCCTCGCTGACCGACAGAGACTCCCAACACCCAACCAAAGTCCTCGGCCACACAACAGCTTCTGTCCTTCCTCTTTTTGTGAGGGGCTTTTGACTTGTTAGGTGCGTGGTGGACTGGGTTCTTTTAGGAAGAACAGCAAATCATGATCAAACGATCGATCAAGTAATGGAGTAATTAAAGAGAAACTCCATGTTTTCAAAGATGTTGAGTGCTGAATGTTGGCTTGCGATGCAGAGAGAAAGAGAAGATAGAGGTTCAAGAAATGTAAGAGAGCAGTTCGTGCTGATAACGTGTTATGAAACTTATGAATTTCATTAAATGTTATAGCGATATATATAGGAGTACAAAGGAGTTTCTATAACATTCTGGAGTATTCCAAAGTCGCTATGCATTTGACGACTAGCACTATGCATTTGACGGCTAGTACTATGCTTTTGACGATAGATAAAAGTGGTCATACAATACAATTTGAATTTGGTTTCTAACAATTTTCAAATTGTTTGCCTTTGTTTTTTTTCTCATTCTATTAATAAAAAGCTAAATTACAAATGGGTTCTTAGTCAGCACACTTCCCTTGCCACCTCGTGTCCACCGCTCCGCCCTTGTATGGGTGGTGTAGGCAATCTCGCCAGCCCCATGCAAGGCAGACTAGGCCCAACCCAAAATATTGGCACTGGTCTAGCAAAAATAGATAGAAACAATAACTTCATTTTCAAATTGTTTGCCTATGTTTTTTTTCTCATTCTATTAATAAAAAGCTAAATTACAAATGGGTTCTTTGTCAGCGCACTTCCCCGTGTCCACTGCTCCGCCCTTGTATGGGTGGTGCAGGCAATCTCGCTAGTCCCATGCCGGGCAGATTAGGCTTAGCCCAAAATATATTATTCTTTACTAAAACAATTTCGTTTTGATAATGATTTTATATAGAATGGTGTAAAATGTACCACCATTCCACTGTATATGATATAATACATTTATCATCATTTGATGATAAAAAAATATTATCATCAAATGATTGTAAATACGTCACATCTTATTTAATAAAATGTAAGTGGTATAATAGTATGATGTATAGAATTTCTCATTTATATATATATATATATATATATATAACGCAACAACATTGTTTGGAGTTTTAATTTAACTCTAGCCTCCTCCTCGAAATCTTACTCTCTCTCTTTCTCCAATTATATTTTTTGCAAATGATTTTTTTACTAGTTTAGAATTTTTTATTGTGGATTTGTTGTGTATTTTAGTATTTTGTTGTGGATTTGTGATTTATTTTTTTACTGTTTTACGGTTGTACAGTTGTGGGTGGGTGGCGAATGTGGGGGTAGACGGACCAGAGGTTCGCCCCCACCCCTAGCACTGAAACAGGGGCTCCGTCCTGGCTGTGCAGGGGTAGGTTCTGTGGTAAACCCCACCCTTCGCCCATGCAAGGGTGGGGTGCAGGTTGCACCCCTAGTTCTTAGACAAAGTACTGATAGATGCATATTATAGAAACAATTCTGCTACAGGTACACATCTCTTCGTACCTTTTGGAGACTTGTTGACGTGAGTCAGTTGATATATTATTAAAAAAAAAACTAAAACAAAAATGTATTTGAAAACATATTTCTTTTCCTGAAAGAGAACCATATCGAGCCAGGGAGCAGCACCAAAAATCCATCACGCTTTGAATCGATTTAGTTTCCAGGTTTCTATACTTTTGTCAGAGAAAAAGAGAGCATCGACTAGAACTTGTTGTTGCTTCTCCCTCACTTTTGCTCCTAAGAAAGTCTTTTAAGAAAACCCATCTCTTTGAGCTCTTTCCAGTCGAAGAAGATCTCGAGGACGAAGCAAAGACTGAAGGAGTAGTTGTCTCTGAACAGAAGCCCTCGATCTTTTCCCTCTCATTCTCTTCTACTTCCAAACAACCATTATTGTCTTCAAAGCTTGTATTTTTCAAATTGGTGTTGCGTTAGATGAGAAGAAGCCAAAAAAAAATATTAGAAGAAGATGAGTTTTCAAATGCTTATGGGAGGTACCTTTCATCTTCATGGTTCTCTTCTCTACAAGAGTCTTCGTGGTTCTCTTCGTCTTCAACCCAGGAAGTTTGCACAGGAAGCTGCCGAATTGAAGCTGCATTTCATATTAGGACTGTGTAATATTAAGACACACCGTTTCATTATTACATGTGGCTAGCCGTCCGTCACCCTAAAAACGCAAAGTGGTTTTGAACGTCGCCGTCTCCTCCAAGCCGTTCCTGCGCCGGCACAGTCACCGAGAAAACGCAAACCCATTTTGAACAATGGTTGCCGTCTCCTCCAAGCCGTTCCTGCGCCGGCACCGTCACCCAGAAAACGCAAACCCATTTTGAACAATGGTTGCCGTCTCCTCCCAGCCGTCCCTGCGCCGTCCGTAAACCCATTCACCTGCCATTGTTCAGAGCTTCTATCGCCGGTTCCCCATTCTATCTCCGTAAACCCTTTTCATTATTTTTTTAATGAAGGTAGCCTCTATGACCTGCTCCCCATTTTTCCTAATATTCTGTCCATAGGAAGATCAACAGTGTGGAATTTTTTTCCCCAAAACACAAAGCTTTTGACTTGCTTGTTAGTGGGTTCGGGTTGTTTAATTTTTTTTAGTCTAGAATCAACTTGAATCACTGCTAGTTTTCCGTATTTGACGTATTTTGTATGGGATTGCTATGTACTTGGTTTTGAAAATGGATGTTAGCTTGAATGAAAAAGGCGACAGGGATGGTGCTTGGTGAAAACAGGATGACTTGCTTCTTGGGTTCGGTTTGTTAAATTATTTTTAGTGTAGAATCAACTTGAATTGAATGACTGTTAGTTTTTCCCAGTTGTAGTATTTTGTGTGAGATTTTTATGTACTTGGTTTAGAAAATGTATGTTAGCTTGAATGTAACATAGCCAACAGGGGACTTGGTTTAGAAAAACTATAGGCCCTTCATTTAGTGTTTCTTGTAAAAACGTTTAGGAACAAAAATTCTGTTTAGTTTGTGAGATTTATATTAATTAGTGTGAAGTGGTTTTTATGAAACATAGTTTAAGGAAATGCTAATGAGAATCAATAATTTCTGGTACTACAGAACACAACTGTTTAGAAAGCAAAATTCTGCTTATAATGGCTGACTAATTTGCACACTTTAGGTTCCCATAAGTTCAAATTGATAACAAGAATCTTAAATACCTGAATATGCCATATTTTGGCCATTACTGATTATATTTAGCTATATAAGAATCCAAATATCAATATTTTCAGCTCATCTCTAAGCTGTGCAGTAGATAGGCAACCAATGTGGAGTTGTCGAGTTTAACATCATCATATGAGAAAATAAAAAAATTTAGTTAGCAAAAAGGTAATATAATACACATTTGATACTGTGTTTCTGTTCTACTAGACACTTTGGTTATAAGCTTTTTCTTACCAGAAGGAGGAGTATATTAAAGAATCCAAAAAGCTGTTATTATTTTTTTTAAAAGTGCTACCACAACTACTTTTCGTGTTCTCTTTGTATATGAACAGCAATGCTTGAGTCTAGTAGTGAAAATGGCTCAAGCTCAGGAAAGTCAGCAGTTCAGTACCCAAATTGTTATTGTGGAATTAAAGCTTGTCAAAGAACTGCGCATACGGAGGAAAATGAGGGGCGGCGGTTTTTTAGATGCCAAAACTATATGGTGAGATTTACTTTACTCTTGTTGCCCTCATATCATATTTCATGGCTGTTGATAGTGTGGTTTGCCTAAATTTAAATGGGAAATTATTTTTGCAGTCTGGAAAGTCTTGTGGATACTTCTGCTGGTATGACCCTGAAATACCATCATATTGCCAAAAAACTATCAAACGATTGCAACACTCAATTGATAAATTGAAAGTTGAAGTTGAGAAGATCCAAGCATCCATGGATATCCAAAGTTTGAATCATCGACTAGAAATAGAGGCCGAGAAGCGCAAGAGGCAACTGGAGAAGGCTACCTACGTGTTAACAATTTCATTGTCGTGGTTTTTCTTTGTTGGGTTGCTTATATCTAGTTGTGGTTGGTTCAAAGGAAAATGTTAATATAGTTGTAGAAGGATTTTGGTTTGGAAAGTCTAATTGTATGTGGAAGGTCTTTGTATTTTGTGGAAGGTCTTGTGTTGATGTTGCTGGAAAGTTGTAAGTTGTAGATGTTCCACAGTATGATTGTGGAAGCTCTTTGTATTTTGTGAAAACGATGTGTATTTGTTGATATTAATGAAAAAGAAGTTTGTATTTGCAAGTAAGTTGTTATTAGCCCTTCCTTGAACACTGAATCTGTGCAATGAACTGGCAGTTTATATTTCATCTTGTTATAAACAGCTACTCCTAAACCAACCACTCAAAAAGCCTAGAAATAAAACTGATAACATAAAATCAGAATATTTCATTTTCTTTGCTGGAAGTTTCATTTAGAGACTATTATAACAATATTATAATATGGATGTTCTACCATCTCAACCAACTGGTTCTTTCCTTGCAATATAAATACAATATATCCTAATTTCAATATAACTACAACACCATGCCCATCAATATACGAATATAACTCAGCCTATAAATTTCACACCAACTATACAAATGAATGTGTTGCTGGAAATAATATACAGCTACAATACAAAATCATTTTGAACATATTCAAATAAACAACTAGCATATTCGAAGCTAGAGACGAAAAACGGAGTTATCATATTGAACATCTTTCTTTAAGCCAATGGCAATTGACTGTATATTCGACAAGTTATACAATATTTCATATACAAGTCAGGATGATCACATTACAAAAACTACTCCTAAATATACATGCAACAGCATCTTGTTATATACAAAAAGCTGTTCATTTACAAAAAAATTGATCATCCCACGAATCAAAATACAAAAAGCTTAAATTCCACTTATGCTGGACAACACACTACTTTACTTCAATACCATCATGGCTGCCACCATCTAGGCTGATATATCTCATCCTGATCCGAGGCATTCAACTGATCCACTGGTTGCAATTGTACTGGATGTGGACGAGCAGTGGAGGGACTACAAAAAAAATCTGGCGCATGTGTCCAAACTTGACTTTCTTGATCATGTAGCCAGGATACCTAAAAAAATAATCGCTCAAACATTTATATATTGGGTTCTATATATAAATATAAACTGAAAAAATAATACTTAGCAAAAACACAAATATCACTAAAGTAACCTGTAAGTACCTGAGTTTGTGGAAC
Organism: Carya cathayensis; assembly: GCA_011037825.1. Classification (NCBI taxonomy): domain Eukaryota; kingdom Viridiplantae; phylum Streptophyta; class Magnoliopsida; order Fagales; family Juglandaceae; genus Carya; species Carya cathayensis. The sequence goes on along the minus strand of QGSO01000934.1, from coordinate 9,364 downwards.
CTCATGCTGTGTGTCGCTCATACTGTGATTTCGTCTATCTTCTCTTGACAACTGACTACTCCTCTATGCATATCAACAAATATAGAGAATAATATCTTAGGCAATCAAGCTGGAACTTTCAATAACGTAGGCAATCTAGGGAAAATATCAACAATCTTACATGAATTGATTCAACTAGACCAGTTCTGAAATTATGAACTAACTACTAGTATCACAAAAATTATTATATGTGTAAAAAACCTGTAAGTACAATAATCAACCTGAGTTGTGGACAGTCTCCTTCTAGTGCTCGGTTTCTTGAGAGCCTTCTCAACGGGGTGTGTTCTTCTCTTAGTTGTGGGTCTCCCTTTACTCCGAACAACTAACGGACTAAGAACTTTGCCTGTTGTGCCATCCATGGGAGTAACCTCATCAGCTGTGGAAGTACCTACATTTGGATCGTCATCCGGGTACTCTGACTTCAACTGTTCTAGTTGACCTATCAATTTCACACAATTTCTCTCGGTCTTTGCAGCATTTGAACAAAGTTTATAGAATGAATTTTGGATCCGATCAAACCTTTCTCTCTCAGGGTTGCTCGTCGCCTCATAACTACTTTTTACATTGACATAGTGTCTCTTTATATCCTTCCTCCACCGATCCAAAATGTACTTCGGCGGAACTTCACCCTTGTCTAACTGGGCCAGAATACGAAGAGCATGTCGACATAATATTCCCCTAAACTCAAACAATTTGCAGCTGCATGTAATATCTTGGTCATTTTCTCCATATACACGGACAAAATAGTTTACACGTTTAATGCATCCATCACTTACTTTAATCTCATCCCCGACTACGAATGTATGTCCGGCACCATCACCACCTAAATACGAGATAGTCAAATATAAAAAGCCTCGAAATTCTTCTTGGACTTCCTTAAACCTGGAAATTGTATATATTTCTTGAAATTGCTTCTTGATAGGATAGTGAGATATGCAAGGAATCTCAATATTAAATGAATTGAAGTCAGCAATTGCTTCATTATCTGCCTTCCTCCGAAGGGCTGAATCGTACTGATCAACAAATTCTTTCAATGTGGTCCTAGAGTGAACGTAGTCATCAAAAAATGCATTCATGCTCTCACTTCGTTGTGTGGTTGACATTCCGGCCCAAAATGTATTTTTAACATACGCCGGCACCCAAAACTGCCTATCAGCATAAAGCGATCCCAACCAAGCATTATCGCGAAGATCATTGGTTTCTATCAAATATGCCCATCGTTCTTCAAACTCATTCTCACTTAATGAGTCATACACACATTTGTGTAGACTATCTTTGATCTCGTCATATCGAGAATGTGACCCGAACTTCTCCGGAAGCTTCTTCATAATATGCCACAAACAAAAGCGATGCCTAGAAGATGGAAACACCCTCGCAATTGCAAGTTTCATTGCCTTATCTTGGTCTGTAATGATTGCATTTGGTGGTCAGTCATTCATACACTTCAACCATGACTCAAACAACCACTCAAAAGTATTTGCATCCTCATTGGATATCAATCCACACCCGAATAGGATTGACTGACCATGATGGTTCACACCCACAAATGGCGCAAATGACATTTTATAAGCGTTGGTCAGGTATGTTGTATCAAAAGTGATAACATCCCCGAATGATTGATACGCAGCTCTACTTCGGGCGTCTGCCCAAAACACATTCTTCAACCTCATGTCAGGGCCCACATCAATCGCATAAAAGAATTCTATATTTTTTTCTGCATATCTTGGAAGTAGTTAGTTAGAGCTTCAACGCCTCCAACTCCGAGGCGAAATTGTCATGCTTTCTCAATGTAGTTTTGACATTCCTTTTGCCCAAATGGCACATTCTCATACCCCCTGCTTCAACAATTACACTCTGGAAAGTTTTTGACGTACGTATTCCGGCTTCATCATTTATTTCAAGCCTCTTAGCCACACGAGCATCTAGCTTCTTGAAACATCTAAAGTGTCTTGCTTTCCCTGGACTACAGTAATGTGTGTGATCCAAGATTACACTAGACAAGGTATATCCGCCATCCTCATTCAAAACTGCATTAACTCTTGCTTTACACCCTACCCTCTCTGTTTGTCTTGGCTTTAGGATATTGGAAGCCTGACTCTTTGCTCTGCCTTGCCGCGCACATACCAATGTAAACCATCGAACCCTCCCATCTTCGCTTTGTCTAGAATTCCTTCTGCGAACCCCGAACCCTTTATGTTTAGCATATTTCATATAGTAAGACCGGACTTCTTCCTCACTAGAAAAAGTCATTCCAACATTAGGTTCCTGAACATCATCATCAGCCTTAGGTTCTTCGACACCATCATCATTATCAGGCCCATCATCAACCACTATTTCATCATACTCATCATCCGTCAACTGTACAAAAGAAGCCATATCAACTCAGCCTTGGAGAACCTACAATTAGTATCGATAATTGAATTAGCATATCATTTTATATGCCCTCATCTTATTGACATGAGAAATTATAAATACCATTATATTAGTATACAATATATATTAGTATACAATTTATATTAGTATCCGAAGATTTATTTTGCATTTTATGTCATATAAACATAAAGTGAGAGTACTTGACCATTAAGTATAATAATTGACCTATTAAATATAATAATTAACCTATTAAATATCATGTCTATTTAATTAATACAAGCTACCCATCTAAGAAGCAGGTGGAGACGACCTAGTATAAATTGTAGAATATCCTCTAATGGTTTTAACTAGATGCTCATTGGTTTCAATCAAATTGCATTAGTATGTAAAAGAATTATAAGGAAACTAAATAGGAGATACTTTTTACTACTTTATCAACCTGATATTCTGTTTCAAAACCATTAACTCGGTAACTAATCACATCACCATACTAACAAATAAAACAAAAAAATAAATGAGATTTTTTTTACTGTAATTAAGTCTGAGATTTTCTTTTTCTGGCATCCTAACAACGTAGTACAACTTCTTTGTTTTTATGAGAAACAAGATGCATGGGTTTAAAATTTTTTACAGTTAAAACATCCTAAACAAACCTTTTTAACGTAGATGAAATATAGCATCAGATTTTTTCACACAACTTAAACTAAAAGGTGGCACCTTTACGTACATTAATACATAAGGATAACTTGGAAACTACAAGGTGGCACCTTTACGTACGTTAATACAAAAATGTGGCTATTTAAAGACATATACAACAACGGCCCTTTACGGAATCTATACCCAAGAAACAGAGTTGCTATAGCAGAATTTTTACACAGAGCAAATCACAGATGGGAATCAGTGGATGGATGGGATATTGATACACATTTACAACGAAAATTCTGCAACCCTCAATGTGCAATGAACTACCATTTTACCTGAACCTGCCGTGGAGTGAATGGCATTGTCTGGGGGCTGAATCAGAAACAGAGTGGATGGATTTTTCGGTCCCCTCTTTCGGATTCCTCCAGATTTTTGAACTACTGTGTGGGACCTTCTATCGCCAGAGATTTTTGGTGGTGTTCGGTGCTGTGAAGATGGCTGGGATATTGATTTCCTCTTGGGAAGGAGGGAGACGTCTGTAATGAGAGGAGACACTGTACGTAGAGAAACCAAAGCAGCGGGAAATGTCTTTTACTCACTTGCCACGTCAGAATAAAATATATTTTCCACGTCGAGCGGTCATAACATGCGGTCATCTTCAAGCGGCAGCCTAGCTTTATCCATTTGACAATGTCTTGAGGCAGACATAGAAATAAATCCTACAATGTTTATTATTATTCGTGTAAATATTTTGAATAGCATTGTTGTGTGCATCTTTCTCCTTTGAATCCCTCAAATTTGAGAAAGGATTTGAGAAAGACTATAGGTCATTGGATCATGATCAGCATGGGTTTAAGTTTATCGTTTATTAAGGCCGAAGTGAATTGCAAATTGCAAATTGCATCCTCTTATCGGCGCAGATATTCACAATTTTATTACCCAAGTCAAGTTTTATGATCAATCAAAGAGATCATTACAATAGCTGAACCCGTGACGGATAACCTATTTTCCAACGGACCACCTCGCACCAAAGGATGGGATTCGTCATCCTTCCCATATCCCTGGGCATGTTAAGCTTGTTGTCTTGTTGATAGTGGCAAAAACCAAGCTCACTTCCACCACCTTGCTCTTCTGTTTCTCTTTAATTTGAATTTGAAACTCCTCCTCCTTCCGGAACAAAATCCCAACTAATTATGGGAGTGCACAGCCCTCGCATTTGAAGCTTGTCTTCTTTACGATGTTTAATGAATATGTATTACATACCATTTCATCCCATCGGTCAACTCTATAGTTATATAAGCACCAGTAGGTACTGGTTTTTAACTTAGCATAAATACTTCAAAAATAAAAAGTAAAACATTCTATTAGAACGGAACATGAGGGCAAGTTGATTTATTATTGCATACCCACTTCACTTCTAAAGTGAGATCAAAAGGAAAATATGAAAGAAAACCAATCCTCATGTCAATGGCTGAGAAAACAAATAATCTGGAAGCCTGCTAACGATCAGTATGCTGTAATGGCAGCACAGTACATACTGAATCACACATTATTTCAGCTCTTACCTTGAAGGCGCAGTGTATATGCCTGCAAGGATAAAAGAACTTCCTTCAAAGTCTCCTTAGCTGATGCATCGATCAAGTTGCCATCGCTGTCAAACTTTGCAGGAGGTTGGAATGCATTCAAGAAAAACTCAGGTTTGTTGATGAAATGAAGATCCACAAAAACTCCAGTCTGGCGAAGGTGATATTGTGACCGTCCCCCACCAAAACCGCCTCCAGCACTTACAATTGCAGCTACTTTATCAGCCCAAATATTTGGTGGTCTAGATGCCCAGTCAATTGCATTCTTCAGAGGTGCTGGTACAGTCGGGGAGAGAAAAACATTACCAAACCAAAGCGCAAGTCACAAGCACCGGATATTTGGAAATGAAAAAGTCCTAAAATGTTGACTAAAACAATCGAACTTGTATCAGTTTCTGTCATAGATTGTGATATAGCAGATCCTACTATGCTACCGAATAAGAAGTGCTACAGTTACAAAAGGATTTTACAAAAGTAAACTCACAAACTAACATGACTTCATGTGATACCTTAGGTTTATTTTATGATAAAAATAGCTTTACAATATGAAACATCAAGTCACGTCATATTATGAGTTTATTTTTATGAAATTCATTTGTTGCTAAAGTAATTCTCCTTGTATAATAGAGCCAGAGTTTGAAATCCTAACAATTGCTATGGTAGAAGAAAACTCACAGGTTTAGGAATGCTTATAGACAAACAAACAAATGATATGTATTAAACTATTTAGTGACATGCATAAAACGGTGAGCTGAGAGAACAATCTTCAAATGCCAATTCCCTCAGGCTACATTGCCGTGCACATTAGATATTTACACTTGAAATTTCCCAAACCCTTTTTTAGTATTTCAAATTTGAGTATTGCATTTATTGCACTTTACTCGAAGTATACAGCAGATCAGAGAAAGGAAATTACAGATCAACTCTGTTCAGCGTAACGGTTTATACATATAGATCTACAAAGGAGATGATATGGCCATTGGCCAGGCTGCTAATACAAATTGAGGTCTGAGGTAAAGTTTAAAATGAATATTTTTATTTATAATAAAAATATATATACATCATTATATTAAATATTTTTTTAAATAAAATAAGGATTTATTTAAAATTCTTAAATAATAATTTTGAATAGATATTCAATACAATAATTTAAAATGAGGCCTCATTATAAATTTGTGTCTCAACTTTGCAAAATTTGAGAAAAAATTATTTAAAATTACGAATGATTCATTAATGTATTGAATATAAAATTTAGGCTGGTTTGGTTACACCAAACAAACTATCTCATCTCATTTAATCTAATATAATCATTATAATTTTCTTAAATTCCTACATAAAATATAATAAACAATTTAAAATTTTTAAATTTTAAAATAAAACTAATATTAAAATTTTATATTATAATAATATTTTATTTAACTTTTAATAAAATATCTTATCTCATCTGAACTGTATAATGAAACGAGAATATATCAAACTTGCAGACATGAGAAAATATTTTAAATGAGTCTTTATTTAAGTTTTTATTTAAGGTAATGATTTTTGTATTTTTCTACTTAAAACTGTATTTATCATTCCTCTTGTAAAAACAGTGAGATAGTAGTAATGGAACTCAGATGCTATTGTTCTAAGCTTTAGCTATTTTGAGTATTTATTTTTTCTACAACAAATAAACAGCAAAGCGAATGCTTTACATTTTAATTAATGTATTCTACAAGAATGCACGATCGTTTTTCTCACGAAGAAAAACGCACAAACGGTGAAACTTGAAAAAAAAAAGTTGTACCGGTGACGGAGAAGTTGTACTCGGGCGAGGCGAAGAGGATGCTATCCGCTCCTTTTATCTTCTGGCGGAATGCTTCCACGGCCGAGGGGTATGTTCCGTCAACTTCCAAGTCGGTGTTGAGCATCGGCAACGTCGCTATGTCTACGGACTCTACGTGCAGGCCGTTGATTTCCTTGCTTAGCTCGATTGCTACGAAGCCAATCACCACCAATCAAAAACCCAAATACCGAAACAAAAAACACAAAAGAATGGCAAGCAGGGCGAGAGCAGAAGTAAGAAGCACCTGATCGAAGGAGGCCTTGGTTGTAGGAGCCTTTACGAAGAGACCCGCATAGAGCAGCCACTCTAATTAGCGGTTTTGCTGCTAACACTGCTACCATTTCTCTCTGCGCGTCTGTCTGCGTCTGCGTTTGCGTGTGTGAGAGAGAGAGAGACAGAGACTTGGGAATGCAGCAAAGAATTGGTGTTTGCGTGAGAGACAGTGTGACAGAGACTTGGGAATGCAGCAAAGAAGCGGGCGGAGCCTTGTGCATTCAATAATGGAATGTGGGTAAGTAGGATTGGGTTTGACGGTTTGACTGACAGTTTGGGATTGGGAGGTTTGACTGGTTGTTTCGGATAGAAGTAAGGAAGTTTTTGGTAGCAGTAGTTGTAGGAGAGCCTTACAAAATATTTAAATTGTCTTAAATTTTTTTAATAGAAAACTTCGATTGTTTATGTATCAGAGTACATAATTTTAAAGATTTTTTTTTTATTTTTTTATATTGAAAGATTTGGAGAGGGGGATTGAACCGACGACTTCACTTATAAAAACTGGATCTCATGTCATCTGAACCACGTGTTCTTAGCTTAATTTTAAAGAACTTAAAAGAACTAAGTTTGAAGAAAAATATATAATTTTTCAATAATATATAATGTAATTTAAGTTTTTTTAAAAATATTAATGAATGAAAATATACATATAATTTGAAAATAATTATATCTTTTAAACTTTTAAGTTTATGATTATAATATTTAAAAAATTAAATAATCGTCATTTTCATCTCTTAAAATACTTTTTTAATTTGTTTTCAAACAAATGCAATATTTTTTAAAATATTTTAAGTATATAATTATCAAACAATAAATAAATTTTTAATAATATAATTTATTACTTAAGTTTTAAGCTATAAACTCTAAAATTATAAGATATATTTTTTATTATATTTCCAAACATTTAATTAATGTTTGATATTTGTTACGAAAATGACCATGGTTTGCGGGTTTGAACGTATTTTATTTATTTTGTTAATGTTTAAAAAAATTACCTATAGTAAATTTGTGTTTTTTTAAATAATTTTAAAATGTTTTAAAAAAAGCAAAATATATACCATCATATTTATTATAATGTTTAAAATATTTATTTTGGAAGATATCTTTGTGATTAAAATATTTCTCTTATTATAAAATTTTACTATTAAAAAAAGAGTTATTATTTAATAAATATGAATCTAAAACGTTTTAAAGGTTAGTTGTAATAGTTTTTAAAAACATAGAGTTATACGTAAGATTTTCTCAATAAAAAAGTGGACTTTTGACTTTTTTAGACGCTTAAATTTTTATTAATTTATTAAACCATTTTTTTAAAAGTGTTACAAATATAAAGAAATTTTATAAAAATAAATTTATAAATTGGCGTGAGCTCTATATAATTATATAAACTTATTTTTTAATAAAAATAATTTTACAATATAATATATCACATTAATCTATAAATTTATTTTTATATAATTTTGATTGAAGCATTTTTTCCTTTCTTAAAAAAAAACTTTTAGAGGTGTAGTTTGAACAGTAAGATAAGATAATTTTATGTGAAAGTTAAATAAAATATTATTTAAATATTACTTTTTAATATTATTATTATTTAAAAATTAAAAAAATCAATTATTTATTATATTTTATAGAAAAATTAAAAAAAATTAAAACAATAAATAATTTTACCACCCAAACGGTTTAGATGGTTAAAAACAATTGAAAAAATCTAGTTGCAAACATAACTGTACATTAACATGTGTACCAATTTAAAGTAATTAGTCAAAATGTAAATTTTATTAAAAGTAGTATTAATTTAAATTTTAAATATAAATAAATTAATATTAATATGTAAATTAATACGTGACTTTACTTATAGACAAAATTCAAAACAATTTTTAATAACAATAACGACCGCGTTACCCGCATGGTAGGAGACAGCCCATTGGCCCCATTCAACGAGCACATGATTATGAGCGGCGAAGGTTGCGCTGCACACATTATAATTTGAGCGGTGCTACAGTCACAGCTGGTGGGAGCGGGAGCCACCACTAGGCATAAAATTTTTTTTATTTTTTGATTTTTTTTTTCAAAATATTTTTTAATACTTTTAAATATTTTAAAAAAATATAAAAAATTTATAATAATATTAAATAATTTTTTATTAATCATTAAGAAAAAAAAAAAAAATTTTGGCCAGCGGTGCTCCGGAGCCACCAGCGGAGGCCTTAGCATTTTTCTTATAATTTATATAATGGATCTGTCTGAAACTTTGTGCGGGACTTCTTGGACGAATGAATTATAATTACATGTAAATTATAATTAATACATGCGACCTTCAGCCAATTATAATTCTCTATTGAATAAACATTTATTTAATAATTTCTGAAATTGTCTGTTCTTATTAAAGGAATATTTTCTAAAATTATGAAAAAAAAATATTATATTCTTAAATTGATGTATAAAATAGACTATTCATATCATTTAAATTGTAAAATTTAAATTTTAAAATATTTATTCTAAACCAAATTATAATATATAAATATTTTATTATGCGTGCTCTACACACCAACTTGATGATAAAACGTTTGTAAATAAATCAAAATATTGTCTTCCTTATATCAAAAGCCTTGAACCAGAAAAATTTTAA